>VHKM01000946.1:0-163172 GCA_007210695.1 Neogobius melanostomus | reverse complement strand
GGTTGGTTTACGTTTTTCCGCTATTGGGGTTTGATTCAAGGGTGCTTAGTTTTTGAACTGACTGTCGCCTGCCATCGGACCCACCTTCCAGGCCCTGTCTGTACCAAGAACCGATTCCACGTCCCCATGTGGATTTTTGGTACAAGAAGAGAGCCATGGCGTGTTCTTCAGTCTCGTCTTCAATCATGGCCAGGTCAGTGTAGTGCTATCTGCAGTGGTCCCCGGGGTCCTCCAGCTCATACTTGTAGAAATATAGAGAACATTTTGGACTTCGACTGAAAATCTGTGGAAAACAGGAACGGTGCACTGTCACAAAAAACTGAAATGTACAAACAAAAAAGAAGAGATAGATTTGACAGTCCAATCAGGTAAGCCCACGGCTCCAAGAGTAGACCAAATACCAAGTTTGATATTTCACAGTCATCACATGAAATGCAGCGGTGTTATCTTACATTAACCCTTATATGCACGAAAAAATGTATAAAGACCTCTTCAATTGCTGTATCATTTATAATATGCAGACTAATGGGAAATAGATTATAAACTGTTAGTAACATGTTAAGCAATAGGCCCATAGGATTGTTTTCCTGTTAATTTCACAGCTTGGAAGTAAAATGAGGCCTGTGTGACAGAAATCAAAAATGAAAACTTAGTGGTTGCTAAAATGAATAAGAAGTTACACGTTGCCATTTCGACACCTGCCACTCGACAATTGAAGTCTAATTGTGGGGGGCATTTACATTTTTATCAAAAGTAACCGGCACTCCACTTTTGCACGTTGTCGGAGTGGTGAAACTTTACCTCTTGTGCATTGTCCCTGCCATTCTGACACCAAGATAAATTATTAAATACGTAAGGCCTACTAGAACAACCCTAACCTTACCTTAGCCTTAACTTAAGGATAGGTGGAGTTTACAAACTAACCCTAACCTACCATTTAGCCCTAACCTTTAAGGATAATGAAGTTTACAAACTAATCCTACAACCTGTAAGGAAAAATTAGTGGTAAATTTACGGTAAATTGTGCCAGCTCTTTTACCGTACAATTACGATATTGCTAAATTCTTAAAAATAACAGCTTGAACCGTATAAATTGTTACAGTATTGAAACCGTAAAATAATTTCTATTTTAACGGGGAATTACCGTAAAGAGTGGTTCTGCATAATTGACGGTGAACTACTGTAATCATATTCCAAGCGGTAACTACAATATAATTACCTACGGCATCATACTGTTAGACAGTAACTTGGGCTTTTCAAAATAAGACTTCAAATGCAATTCCTAGAGTCAGTCTTTAATTGACTTTTCAAAATGGAACCAGATCTGCTGGAAAATCAAATTGTAGTTAAGTCAAACACGTTACCAAAACAATTTGAACTACAAATCTGCAATTTTTAAACAATGTTTGAAAAATGTGTTCCAACATTCCAACAATGTGTCATGTTAATTAAAAGATAAGTGAGTAAACATGTTTAGAGCAAGTGGGAAAAGTTTTTCCCTTTTCCACCATTTAGAACAAATCCCCTTCTAAGGTCTTTAAATCAGGGTTGCCACCATAGGATTGACGGTCACTGTTAGCTTTTCTTTTTTTGTTTTTTTTTTACAAGTTTCCCAAGTTTGTCCTTCAAAATGACATTCCCTTGACCTGCCTTGGAGCCCTTTCGGTGTTTATACATTGAAAACTCTGGAGGCAAAATAAACACAAATTCAATGAGCACATATTAACGTTTTATCACAGTACACAGTGCATTAGATTTTTTATTATTTTTTGCATAACCTCTGAAAAATTTTTAAGGTCATAAGACTTCCCTCTTGGTTTTCAAAAGTTGAAAAAGATGATATGCAGAAAGACAACATTGAGGCCACCTTTGCCTTGGCAAATCACTTGCCCTCAAGACTTAACATCCATTCGCCAGGAACTGAAATAAAATGTGATAATAAATAAAAGAATGAATCAGTACAAATTCATTACGATAGAACAATGCTCCTGTCTATTATGGAATTCAAGCCAACCAACCATCCATCCAGTATTAGCTGATGTTCAACTGCTGTCAAAACAGAAATCCAAAAATTCATATCTGAATTTGGCGGCTCTGTAGCTGAGGAGCCTTTCTGTGTAGTGTTGTTTGTACTATACTATAGAGAAAACAGTTACCTTAATTTCTCAAAAGGAAAGCAATGATTCAATGTGAAAACCTTCTCTGTCTCCTTTCTTCAAAAAATATTAAAAAAATGTCAGGTAAAGTAAGGCTGCAGCTCCAGATGCCTTATGATGTCCTGAAATTAATTGAGATCTTCAGATGACAGGATGCCTGAGCATTGTCTGAGTTGGAATAAATATTTGTACTATACCGTAAAAATTAAACTTGGACTTCCTGAACATACTGATATTTGTGTCATTTCCTGTGGGGAATTTACAGGTAATCAGCGTTTCTTAAGAAAACAGTTTAATTACTGTAAAAATTGCCAATATTTTTACGGTTATTTGCTTACAGTGTAACCTTACCCTTAGCGATAACCTTAAGGATAAGTGGAGTTTACAAACAACCCCTACTTCCTTAGCCTAACCTAAGGATAGTGGAGTTTACAAATTAACCCTAACCTTACCTTAGCCCTAACCTTAAGGATTAGTGGAGTTTACAAACTACCCTAACCTTTACCTAGCCTAACCTTAAGGATAATGGAGTTTACAAACTAACCCTAACTACCTAAAGCACTAACCTTAAGGATAGTGGAGTTTACCCAAACTAACCTAACTTAACTTAGCCCTAACCTAAGGATAGTGAAGTTTAAAAACTAACCCTGAACTAACCTTAGCCCTAACATTAAGGATAGTGGAAGTTTTACAAACTAACTCCTAAACCTTACGTAGGCCCCTTAACCTTAAGGATAGTGGAGTTTAACAAACTAACCCTAAACCTTACCATTAGCCCTAACATTAAGATAATGCGAGTTAGACCAGAACTAACCTAAACCTTACCTTAGCACCTAAAACCTTAAGGATAAGTGGGAGTTACAAACTAACCCTAACCTTACCTTAAGCCCAACCTTAAGGATAGTGGAGTTTACACTAACCTAAACCTTACCTTAAGCCCTAACCTTAAGGATAGTTGAGTTTAACAAACTAACCCTAACTTAACCTTAGCCTAACCTTAAAGATAAGGAGTTTAAAAACTGAAACCCAACCTACCTTAGCCCTAACCTTAAGGATAGTGGAGTTTACAACTAACCCTAACCTTACCTTAAGGCCCTAACCTAAGGATACGTTGGAGTTAACAAACTAACCTAAACCTTAACTTAAGCCCTACCTTAAGTATAGTGGAGTTACTAAACTAATCCTAACCTTAGCTTAGCCTAACCTTAAGGATAGTGGAGTTTACAAACTTAATTCCAACCTTAACCTTAGCTAAACCTTAAGGATTAATGGCAATTTACAAAAACCCTAACCCTTACCTTAGCCTAACCCTTAAGGATGTGAGTTTACAAACTAAACCCTAACCTTACCTTAGCCTAACCTTAAGGATAGTGGTGTTTACAAACTAAATCCTAACCTTACTTTAACCCTAACCTAAGGATATGGAGTTGTACCAAAACTAATCCTAACCTACTTTAGACCCTAACCTTAAGGATAGTGGAGTTTACAAACTAACCATAACCTTACCTTAGCCCTAACCTTAAGGATAGTGGAGTTTAACAAACTAATCCTAACCTTACTTAACCCTAGAGAGATAGATATGGATTACAAACTAACCATAAACCTTACCTTAAAAGCCCAACCAAGGACAAGCAGAGTTACAAACTAACCTAACCTTGACTTTACAACCCTAACTTAGATACTAGAGTTTACAAACTAACCATAAAACTAACCGTTAGCCCTAACCTTAAGATATGGAAGTTACAAACCTAACCTAACTTACCCAGCCTAACCTTAAGATAGTGAGTTACAAACTAACCCTAACCTTACCTTAAGCCCACCTAAGATATGGAGTTTATAAACTAAAACCCTAACCTACCTTAGCCTAAACTTAAGGAATAGCAGAGTTACAAACTAACCCTAAACCTACCCTTAGCCCAACCTTAAGGATATGGAGTTAATAAAACTAATCCTAACCTACCTTACCCTAAACCTAAGGATATGGAGTTACAAACGAACAGGCTAAGCTCAAAACTACTGCCGGAATGGGGGATCAAAAAAGTGTGGATTTGCGGAGCTTCGGCAAATGGAGGTTTCGGTAATGAACGGGGTTTCGTATTGGAGGGTGTGGAATACAGGGAACGCCAGAATAAAGCTCAGTTGCTTTCACCACCCCTCACATGCAGTCAGTCAAATTACTGAGGTCTGACTTTCACGCTGTCGGGCAAATCGCCCTGCAACAGCCTACAAACACGCCACCACACACGTGCTTCGTGGAAAGGTCTAGTTTTAAAAACAATGTAGAAGACAGGAGAGCGTGTGGCTCGGTCAGCGCTCTGCAGGTCGCATCCACTTCAGTCCTCCTTACCTAACTTAATCATTTCTTTGAAAATACGATCTTGGCTACTAAATCTTCCAGTGTGACGTAACAAGCCAAATAGCATTTACACAAGTTTTGGAAGCATAAGTAGCTCCCGATGTTATTGTGTAAAAAGACTCGCCGGTAAAAAAAAGTTTAAAAGATACTTAAAACAGTTTTAACCTCAAAAGAAAGAAGGTTACTTTTGGAGCAATTTTTATTTTATTATTATGGAGAATATTATCAAAAGACACAACTACAGTAAACAATAAAAGAAGCATGAAAGAATTTGAAAAATCTATCTGTCAAGAGAATGAAAATGGTGCAAAAAAATCACACTATACATAATTTTGTGCACCACTAAGTACGAATGATTTTGTCTGTTTTGTACAGAAGCAGAACAAAGGCAGGAGTGTTTCCCTCTTGATTCATGTTCAGTATGGATTCATTAGTTCCTCAGAGCCTCAAGTTTAAAACCTGTAAACTGTCAGACAAATGAATCCGGTCCGAAAATAACAAGTGCCAGCTTACGTTTGATTAGAGACCCTCTCTCTATACCCTGACTCCTCCTCAATGAATAAGAACGTTCCCCCGCACTTCTGTTGTATGCTCCTCACAGTCCTGAATCTTTGCTCTCCATCAAATGTCACGTCCTGGGACATACTGTCTGTCCAACCAGCGATGGTTCCCAAAAGTGAAAAAAAAAAAACAAGCATAGCTAAACGCCAGACTGCTATTAGCCAATAATGCTACCTCAAAAAGCCCGTTAATCAGCACACATCAAGTACATTTATAAGGCAGTACCAAGTACAAAACATTATACTCACCAGAGAAGAAGTAAAAGAGAACGAAAACCATACATTTGGTGCTTCTGGACAAGAAACTAACCCCAAGAAAAACTGATTTTATATTGTAAAGTGTCGTAACATTATATATATTAATTGTGAACCATTCCTCAAAGTCATCACATTCAAAAATATACATTGACTAATCAAATCAGAAGACGGCGTTGTTCCTGTTTTTGTGCATTAGGAGAGACAGTCAGAGAGGTATCAAGATGAATTTACTTTCAGCTGCGGAAGAAACAATTTAATTGCCGATCAATTACAGCACAACTGATCATTCCATAACAAAGTCTAATTTCTTCTCTAATTACAATTATTACCTTAATGAGACGATTACAATTGTATGGTGGTGCCGCTATGTCCATGCCACCACCTTGAAACCCACTGATCATTTGTTCTGTTTCTCGTCAAGTTTTAACCTTAACCGAGGCATTTTACCATGCTAACCCAAACTAAAATAAAATAGGTGTACATTATTACAGTGATGAATGTTGTCTAAATAACTGCTACGTATGACAAAAACAATGGACATACAACCCCTCCCATACCAAGCCTCATCAAATGTACTGCGACAGTTTTTCATGAAGCAATCAAATCAACATGTTTAAGCCAGGAAGCATTCAAGGTACACACGAGGAGAAAAGAACAATTGAGAATAAACAAAAACAAATTATTAACAATAAGACTCCATGCCCACAGCCTCCATAACGATCGATATTGTGACAGTGGGCAACAATGAGCACACCAGCCCCTCTGACCACCACTGAATCATTCTCTCTACATGCAAAAGCAAGTTACTAACGAGCATTGATCGTTCGATAATTCACCATTCGCAAAAGCCCGCCCCAACCTTAAGTACTGTCTCGAAGATCCGTGTTGCAACTGAGACCGAATACGGGCATGTTGCCTCCATATTAGGTCATATGTCAGGAGAAAGTGGTAGCCAAAGAAAGACAAGTGAATTCATCACCTCATTTGCACTTTCAATGTTGATGAATAGGCCGGGTCGAGAAGTCACTGTGCTCAGAGCCGCGGGCTATAATGAAAAACTTGAATGACTTGTAGAACCTTCGATCTAAGACTTGTTATTCATAAATGTGTATTTATTATTTATGTCTGTTCTTTTTACCAAATGCAACTACAAAATTAAGAACTGAGGAGTATGATATATTGCTGCTCATGGTAAAGAATTGACATATTCATGATACCAGATTTTGTTGCACAGTTGCACATAAGCAATGTTAATAACACAGAGTAAAAACACATACTCTTTGTGAGGCCTTCTTTGTTTGGTTCTCTAGTAACTTTGGTCCATAAAATTTGACTGATGAAAATTCTGCCATTTGAAAAAGTTTCAAATGCTCCGTTAGCGACACCCCCACACATTATATATGTAGAAAGCTCTGGATGTCCTCTGTACATTAGCACAACAGAGTTCAGGATCGTGAAGTCATATCGCTAAGCATCATAGGATTGCAGCAATAATAAATTAATAGAGATTTTAAAAAGGTAAAATACTGTTCAAATTATTTGGGCACTACAGTGAGTTAGTGCATGTATTACCAGTAGTGACTCAGTAGCTAACAGAGTTAGCTGAGCTTTTAACAGCTTTAACTTTCATATTGTTGTTTCTAATGTTAGACTATGGAAAATGTATGCTACTACCCACAAACATGGCGGATCTCCATGGTAACAGTGAATTTTGCATAGCTCTATTGGATACAGATAGAATGCAGTTGTTCTGTCCTCACTAGATGTCGACTGCTGTCTAGATATGACAGACGGTGACAGATGATTTGTTTTAAAGTTCATTACTCGACATTTTCTTTGAAAGCTGAAACACACAAAATACCGCAATAGTTTGTCATTACACTGTCGTCTTGTGCTTGATCTAACAGTTGTTACTGCCTAATAAGCATATGTATGAACAGAATAAACATTACATCTTGTATTACAGTATAATTGTTATTTAAATTACTCGTACCTTGAATTGAATTGAAAATAAAGCTGCCCCAATATGTCTAATGTACATAAGAAAAGCCCTCTAGCATGATGCTAACTACAAGCAAAGGTTTTAACAATAGCACTTCAAATCTCATTTTTAAACACTAATCAAGAAATTAAGAAACTAATCAAAACAATAGGCCTTAATGATGACATTCATATTGTTATGGTCTATGGTCCTGAAATGCACCACCTTTACTCCACTGATCATTTTTTATGCCTGTGTTCTGTCAAGTTTAACCTTTTAACCAAGTGCATTTTCTCCAGTTCGGCTTAACCCAAATCTAAAAGCTTCTTGAAAAGAAGCATCAAAGGGGTGATGAAAATGAGGATAAAAACGCCAAAAAAAAGTAATAAAAGCAACAAAGAGTGACAAAAACATGACACAAATGACAAATACACGACAAAAAAGTGACAAAAATGCAACAAAAAATATTTTATATATACTAAATATACACAATTTAAATACCTCACTGGAACAAACTTCTGTGTTAATGTAAATGTATGTATAATTTAGGTGAAATAATCTGAAGTCGTGGCCATAAAATGATTTGTCAAAATGTCCATTGATGTTTATGAACTCTTGTACATTTAGGGGTCATTTACCAAGCATTTGCTCACATGCAACACGAGTAGCACGTAAAAAAGAGCACAGCATTCTCTCATTTTCAGATCAGATTTGTTTGGTTTGATACTGTAATACAGGCAAATAAAGTGCAACATGCCAACAAAATAATAGCATATTTTATTTCAGCTTGCACAGTATTTAGCACCCGTCTTGTTAAGTATAAATATTATTGCAATGTTGTCTGTTATGGGACGCGCCTAGAATCCAAAGTCCAAGAATTCACGTAGCAAACATTCACCGATACGCAAGCTACAAGGATAAAAGATTAGTATGTGTAAAATATATTGTGGCCCGGCCTAATCTCTACAGGACGTCGGCCAGCTCTTCCAACTCCTGCTCTTCCAACTTGATTAGTTATTCAATTTCATTTACACAAATGCCAGAAATCACTACGCATCAATGACCTTTTACAAATATTAGTAATACTGTAATGAATGTGGTAATGAAAAAAAAATAGTAATTTACTTTGCATTTTGTGTCATTGAACGACAGTTTCCAAAATGTCATGTATTTTAAAATATCAGTCTGATGCGTCAATTGAAATTGACAAAGGAGGTGAGGTACAGGGCCTTGAAGTTCAAGGCAGCGGTTAGCGCTCGAGCCTCACAGCTAGAAGGTCCCGGGTTCGATTCCTTTCCTTTCTGTGTGGAGTTTGCATGTTCTCCCCATGTCTGCATAGGTTTCCTCCGGGTACTCCGGTTTCCCCCACCACTAAAACATGTACAATAGGTTCCCCTCTAGGGCCAGGACTCCCTGAAAAAGAGATTCTTAATCTCAGTGGGACTATCCTGGTAAAAAAAAATGTCATTAAATGAATAAATAAAATAGGTGTACATTTTACAGTGATGAATGTTGTCTAAATACTGCTACTGTTAGTGACAAAAACAATGGAACATATTAACCCTGTCCCTATCCAAGCTCATTCAAATGTACTGCACAGTTTGCATGAGCAATTCAAATCACATGTTTAAGCCAGGAAGCTTCAAGGGTACACACGAGAGAAAAGAACAATTGAGAAAAACAAAACAAATTATTTTACATAAGACCCATGCCACAGGCTCCATAACGATGCTGATATTTGTGACAGATTTGGGCCAACATGAGCATCATCCAGCCCCCTCTGACCACCACTGATCATTCTCTACTACAGCAAAACAGGTTACTACGTAGCATTTGTAGTCGTTTCGATAATTTACCTTTCACAAAAGCCCCGCCCCCCTTAGTTACTGTTGCTAGGCCCGTGTTGTCACTGATGGACCAATACGGCAGTTTGTCCTCCATATTAGGTGCATATGTCAGGAGAAAGTTGTAGCCAATAGAAAGACAAGTGAATTTCAGTCATCTCATTTGGCTACTTTCATGTTGATTTGAATAGGCCGGTGTCTGGAGAGGTCACTGTGCTCAGAGCTGCGGGGCTTATTGGAAAAACTTGACTTTGACTTGTAGAACCTTGATTCTGAAGACTTGTTAGTTCATAAATGGTATTTATTTATTTTGTATGTCTGTTTTTTACCAATGCAACTACAAAATTAAAACTGAGTGAGTATGATATTGATTTGCTGCTCTATGGTAAGATTGACATATTTCATGATTACCAGATTTTGTTGCACAGTTGCACATAAGCAATGTTAATAACACAGAGTTACAAACAAATACTCTTTGTGAGGCCTTCTTTGTTTGGTTCTCTTAGTAACTTTGGGTCCATAAAATTTGACTGATGAAAATTCTGCCATTTGAAAAAGTTTCAAATGCTCCGTTAGCGACACCCCACACATTATATATGTTAGAAAGCTCTGGATGTCCTCTGTACATTAGCACAACAGAGTTCAGGATCGTGAAGTCATATCGCTAAGCATCATGGGATTGCAGCAATAATAAATTAATAGAGATTTTAAAAGGTAAAATACTGTTCAAATTATTTGGGCACTACAGTGAGTTAGATGCATGTATTTACCAGTAGTGACTCAGTAGCTAACAGAGTTAGCTGAGCTTTTAACAGCTTTTAACTTTTCATATTGTTGTTTGCTAATGTTAGACTATGGAAAATGTATGCTACTACCCACAAACATGGCGGATCTCCATGGTAACAGTGAATTTTCCATAGCTCTATTGGATACAGATAGAATGCATGTTGTTCTGTCCTCACTAGATGTCGACTGCTGTCTAGATATGACAGACGGTGAACAGATGATTTTGTTTTAAAGTTCATTACTCGACATTTTCTTTGTAAAGCTGCAACACACAAAAATACTGCAATTAGTTTGTCATTACACTGTCGTCTTGTGCTTGATCTAACAGTTGTTACTGCCTAATAAGCATATGTATGAACAGAATAAACATTACATCTTGTATTACAGTATAATTGTTATTTAAATTACTCGTACCTTGAATTGAATTGAAAATAAAGCTGTCCCAATATGTACATATGTACATAAGAAAAGCCCTCTAGCATGATGCTAACTACAAGCAAAGGTTTTAACAATAGCACTTCAAATCTCATTTTTAAACACTAATCAAGAAATTAAGAAACTAATCAAAACAATAGGCCTTAATGATGACATTCATATTGTTATGGTCTATGGTCCTGAAATGCACCACCTTTACTCCACTGATCATTTTTTATGCCTGTGTTCTGTCAAGTTTAACCTTTTAACCAAGTGCATTTTCTCCAGTTCGGCTTAACCCAAATCTAAAAGCTTCTTGAAAAGAAGCATCAAAGGGGTGATGAAAATGAGGATAAAAACGCAAAAAAAAAAGTAATAAAAGCAACAAAAGAGTGACAAAAACATGACACAAATGACAAATACACGACAAAAAAGTGACAAAATGCAACAAAAAATATTTTATATATACTAAATATACACAATTTAAATACCTCACTGGAACAAACTTCTGTGTTAATGTAAATGTATAATTTAGGTGAAATAATCTGAAGTCGTGGCCATAAAATGATTTGTCAAAATGTCCATTGATGTTTATGAACTCTTGTACATTTAGGGGTCATTTACCAAGCATTTGCTCACATGCAACACGAGTAGCACGTAAAAAAGAGCACAGCATTCTCTCATTTTCAGATCAGATTTGTTTGGTTGATACTGTAATACAGGCAAATAAAGTGCAACATGCCAACAAAAATAATAGCATATTTTATTTTCAGCTTGCACAGTATTTAGCACCCGTCTTGTTAAGTATAATATTATTGCAATGTTGTCTGTTATGGGACGCGCCTAGAATCCAAAGTCCAAGAATTCACGTAGCAAACATTCACCGATACGCAAGCTACAAGGATAAAAGATTAGTATGTGTAAAATATATTGTGGCCCCGGCCTAATCTCTACAGGACGTCGGCCAGCTCTTCCAACTCCTGCTCTTCCAACTTGATTAGTTATTCAATTTCATTTACACAAATGTCAGAAATCACTACGCATCAATGACTTTTTACAAATATTAGTAATACTGTAATGAATGTGGTAATGAAAAAAAAAAAGTAATTTACTTTGCATTTTTGTGTCATTGAACGACAGTTTCCAAAATGTCATGTATTTTAAAATATCAGTCTGATGCGTCAATTGAAATTGACAAAGGAGGTGAGGTACAGGGCCTTGAAGTTCAAGGCAGCGGTTAGCGCTCGAGCCTCACAGCTAGAAGGTCCCGGGTTCGATTCCTTTCCTTTCTGTGTGGAGTTTGCATGTTCTCCCCATGTCTGCATAGGTTTCCTCCGGGTACTCCGGTTTCCCCCACCACTAAAACATGTACAATAGGTTCCCCTCTAGGGCCAGGACTCCCCTGAAAAAGAGATTCTTAATCTCAGTGGGACTATCCTGGTAAAAAAAAATGTCATTAAATGAAATAAATAAAATAGGTGTACATTTTACAGTGATGAATGTTGTCTAAATACTGCTACTGTTAGTGACAAAAACAATGGAACATATTAACCCTGTCCCTATCCAAGCTCATTCAAATGTACTGCACAGTTTGCATGAGCAATTCAAATCACCTGTTTAAGCCAGGAAGCTTCAAGGGTACACACGAGAGAAAGAGCAATTGAGAATAAACAAAACAAATTATTTTACATAAGACCCATGCCACAGCCTCCATAACGATGCTGATATTTGTGACAGATTTGGGCCAACATGAGCATCAACCAGCCTCCTCTGACCACCACTGATCATTCTCTACTACAGCAAAACAGATTACTACGTAGCATTTGTAGTCGTTTCGATAATTTACCTTTCACAAAAGCCCCGCCCCCTTAGTTACTGTTGCTAGGCCCGTGTTGTCACTGATGGACCAATACGGCAGTTTGTCCTCCATATTAGGTGCATATGTCAGGAGAAAGTTGTAGCCAATAGAAAGACAAGTGAATTTCAGTCATCTCATTTGGCTACTTTCATGTTGATTTGAATAGGCCGGTGTCTGGAGAGGTCACTGTGCTCAGAGCTGCGGGGCTTATTGGAAAAACTTGACTTTGACTTGTAGAACCTTGATTCTGAAGACTTGTTAGTTCATAAATGTGTATTTATTTATTTTGTATGTCTGTTTTTTACCAATGCAACTACAAAATTAAAACTGAGTGAGTATGATATTGATTTTGCTGCTCTATGGTAAGATTGACATATTTCATGATTACCAGATTTTGTTGCACAGTTGCACATAAGCAATGTTAATAACACAGAGTTACAAACAAATACTCTTTGTGAGGCCTTCTTTGTTTGGTTCTCTTAGTAACTTTGGGTCCATAAAATTTGACTGATGAAAATTCTGCCATTTTGAAAAAGTTTCAAATGCTCCGTTAGCGACACCCCCACACATTATATATGTTAGAAAGCTCTGGATGTCCTCTGTACATTAGCACAACAGAGTTCAGGATCGTGAAGTCATATCGCTAAGCATCATGGGATTTGCAGCAATAATAAATTAATAGAGATTTTAAAAAGGTAAAATACTGTTCAAATTATTTGGGCACTACAGTGAGTTAGATGCATGTATTTACCAGTAGTGACTCAGTAGCTAACAGAGTTAGCTGAGCTTTTAACAGCTTTTAACTTTTCATATTGTTGTTTGCTAATGTTAGACTATGGAAAATGTATGCTACTACCCACAAACATGGCGGATCTCCATGGTAACAGTGAATTTTCCATAGCTCTATTGGATACAGATAGAATGCATGTTGTTCTGTCCTCACTAGATGTCGACTGCTGTCTAGATATGACAGACGGTGAACAGATGATTTTGTTTTAAAGTTCATTACTCGACATTTTCTTTGTAAAGCTGCAACACACAAAAAATACCGCAATTAGTTTGTCATTACACTGTCGTCTTGTGCTTGATCTAACAGTTGTTACTGCCTAATAAGCATATGTATGAACAGAATAAACATTACATCTTGTATTACAGTATAATTGTTATTTAAATTACTCGTACCTTGAATTGACTTGAAAATAAAGCTGTCCCAATATGTACATATGTACATAAGAAAAGCCCTCTAGCATGATGCTAACTACATGCAAAGGTTTTAACAATAGCACTTCAAATCTCATTTTTAAACACTAATCAAGAAATTAAGAAACTAATCAAAACAATAGGCCTTAATGATGACATTCATATTGTTATGGTCTATGGTCCTGAAATGCACCACCTTTACTCCACTGATCATTGTTTTATGCCTGTGTTCTGTCAAGTTTAACCTTTTAACCAAGTGCATTTTCTCCAGTTCGGCTTAACCCAAATCTAAAAGCTTCTTGAAAAGAAGCATCAAAGGGGTGATGAAAATGAGGATAAAAACGCCCCAAAAAAAGTAATAAAAGCAACAAAAGAGTGACAAAACATGACACAAATGACAAATACACAACAAAAAAGTGACAAAAATGCAACAAAAAATATTTTATATATACTAAATATACACAATTTAAATACTTCACTGGAACAAACTTCTGTGTTAATGTAAATGTATGTATAATTTAGGTGAAATAATCTGAAGTCGTGGCCATAAAATGATTTGTCAAAATGTCCATTGATGTTTATGAACTCTTGTACATTTAGGGTCATTTACCAAGCATTTGCTCACATGCAACACGAGTAGCACGTAAAAAAGAGCACAGCATTCTCTCATTTTCAGATCAGATTTGTTTGGTTTGATATTGTAATACAGGCAAATAAAGTGCAACATGCCAACAAAAATAATTTTATTTTCAGCTTGCACAGTATTTAGCACCCGTCTTGTTAAGTATAAATATTATTGCAATGTTGTCTGTTATGGGACGCGCCTAGAATCCAAAGTCCAAGAATTCACGTAGCAAACATTCACCGATACGCAAGCTACAAGGATAAAAGATTAGTATGTGTAAAATATATTGTTCAGCTTTGTGGAGTGATGTAAAATGCTGGTATGTAAGCTTCATAATTAGAAAACAATGTTGAGCAAATTAGTCTCTGATATACTGCTATTGGAATATGCTACTTAGCAGATTAATAAAACAGGCTACACCCCAGTAAATATTCGGTGGATTAGGCTGTTTTATCTTAGAAGGTAATGTCAGAGCCAATTGATTATTAGTGTACTAGCTTGAGACATTTTAGTACTTTTTGACCAACTAATAGGATGTTTGGTGTGATTCTTATTTTTTTTAGCTTATACAAAGTAATAACTTATTCATGAACGCATTTCCATTATAATCCAATCATAACACAAAACAGGTAGAAATGGTGAAAAACGTTTTCTCCTATACTACCTCCGTTTTTCCTCTCAAACATTAATATGTAGTTCAGTGGCGGAGCTAGGGGGTGGCTTTAGGGCTCAAGCCTCGAATGTTTTTTCAAAAGCCCCGGATCTTTTTGGACAGGTTTTTTTTAATTTTTATTTATTTTTTTCACTCTGTAAAAACATTAATATCCGTTCAATATGAGAACAACGAAGCGAAAGCGGCAACGTAACGCCGTAATTATTACCCTTCCCTGAACTTCTCCTGTTTGTCTGTCAGTCGGACCTTAGCCGCGCGCGCACGCGTGTGTGTGTGTGTGTTTTATCCCAGCCGCGCGCGCCATGTCTGGAGCGGTAGCAGGGCTCGCCTCGCAGACGCAGCGGCTCAGAGAGCAGAGGAGAGACGGAGGAGAGGAGGTCTGCACAATGATCATGATCTCATCAGATTCTGAAATCGTAGGTAGTGGTGGCCACGCGTCATTTGTGTGTAATCAATCATAAACCTGTCACGAACGGTAACTGCGTGCCCCAAAAGCTACGATGGCTAACTTTCCCCTCGTAACTAGTGTTTACATTCACTAGCATTAGCATTAGTATCCTCATGCTGCGATCATAAGGTGCCACTACAGTACTTGTGTTTCGTTCTTGAGAAACGTAATTAGCCTTGTTTTATGGACAATATGTGGAAACGTATGGGGCTTCATTTATCTATTGTAATTAATTACAATCTTGCTTAGTTTTATAACATAATGCATATTTTTAGTGACTTGCCACCATGGACATCAGGTGCTTTTTCAAAACATGTCAGGAAGGCAACCCAGGTGAGAGAACAACAAAGTACAGTTTCATATATTTATAATACTACAGTATATGTCATAACTTTGGGTTTTTAATAATTGCTCTGGTGGATTTATAGCACAGAGAGGGAGAGATGGCAGGGAGAGGGACAGCACAGACATGGAACAATTGTCCTCAGGTAAGGTAAGAACATAGTTGAGAATGATAGTGATAATAATATTACCCATATGCATTATTGAAGAAATTAGGCATTTTTTTAAACAAGGATTACAATATACTGTATATAATATAACTGTAAGAACTTTTTTTAACTGAAACATAATATTTTACAATATGCATGTGATTCTGAATGATGTTTGCTCATTAGCACAAAGAGGGAGAGATGACACAGAGGGACAGAGACCAGAATGAGGACAGTGCAGAAATGGAGCAAGAAACGGGTAAGAAATAGTCAGACACGACCTGCCTGTTCAGTGTTTGTTTTAGTTTGGATTGCTAACATGATACAGTACACAGCAAAAAGTGCCTGTAACTTCAATAGCCCTGCAGTTTGTTCAGTAATAGTGCAAAAAGTGGGTTCAATTGTGAAAAGGGAAAGTGTCTATAAATTGGAAGTAAAAGTATCTGGTGCAAGACTAGACTTGACTGGTGTAGTCTTGGTTGGTTTTAGACTTTATTTTGTCTGTCTTAGTTTTGGAGTAAGTATGTGCAACTTTAGCTTAGTCCATGTTCATAGGAGCCATTTGTCCAGCCATTTGCTTTTTTATTGATGGTTCTGATTCTATTCTGAATTAATCCTGGTTTAGTCTTGATTTATAACTGGCTTGATCTAATACTGTCCTGAGTGAGTCCTGGTTTAGTCCTGGTTTATAACTGGCTTGATCTAATACTGTCCTGAGTGAGTCCTGGTTTAGTCCTGGTTTATAACTGGCTTGATCTAATACTGTCCTGAGTGAGTCCTGGTTTAGCCCTGGTTAATAACTGGCTTGATCTAATACTGTCCTGAGTGAGTCCTGGTTTAGTCCTGGTTTATAACTGGCTTGATCTAATACTGTCCTGAGTGAGTCCTGGTTTAGCCCTGGTTAATAACTGGCTTGATCTAATACTGTCCTGAGTGAGTCCTGGTTTAGTCCTGGTTAATAACTGGCTTGATCTAATACTGTCCTGAGTGAGTCCTGGTTTAGCCCTGGTTAATAACTGGCTTGATCTAATACTGTCCTGAGTGAGTCTGGTTGAAAAAAAAAATCCTTGTAATGAATTTCTGTTATTTTTCCTTTAGACTTAAGACTTTAGATTTACAGTAAATAAAGCAATAGATAAATAAATATAATAAATTAGTAAAAGTATTACCAGCTTAAAATTGGGAGTGTTTTAAAATGGCGTATTTTAAGAGTAAAGTAATAATAATGTAGCCTATGTTTTAATTGTTATCATTGTATAATAGGAGATTAAAATAGAATATGCTCATCTAAAATACACTAAATTGCACTAAATTACATCTGTGAAATTCAAAATTTCCTGGGGGTGGACCTCCAGACCCCCCACATGAATATAATTTCACCTTATTACTTCTAAACCCCTGGCTGCGGACCTGCTTGCATAGACTTTTAAAAAGAAATACAATTATTAGTCCATATTATTATTTATGAGGCTACAGTCCTTCAGGACCTATTATAAAAGTGCTCATTATTATTATTAATTTTATAGTATTTTCCTGTTTACAAAATATATGCACTGCACGACCCAAAATGCTTTATGGGCTAAGCCCCTGATGATTGGAGTGTCTAGCTCCGCCCCTGATGTAGTTTACTCAAATCCAATTCCATTCACATATTCAAAATAACTTACAGATTTATAACTTTCTTACCTCTGTAGACATTACGAGTCTAAACAAAAGATTTGTGTAATCGCTGTCGCTGTTGTGTTCTGAACTGCTCGTGCTCGTGCAAGCGTGCGTGTGTTCCATGAGCGTGCACAACTCTGGATGCAATTCCGCTTGTCGCCAAAGGGGTCATAGTTCTGCAAGAACTCATAGACTCGCGTTGTGCACCTTTAAGAATGATTTTGTTTTTTCTGCCATTTTCTGAGAAATTTCTCAGACAATCTCAAAGTAACGTTACTCTGACTTGAGTAAATATTTTGCCGACTCTACCCTCTGAGAACAAGTGACTTCATATTCTGATGGCACTAAATGAGCTCGAGACACTTCTACACAATAGACGTAATATTTATAGACTCAGTCTCCTCACTCCTCCCCGTTTGCCATAATACTTAGTTCGATGGGATTTACAGACTCCTCCTACTCAGCTGTGATGGAGCATGTTAAGGGCGGGATCTTCACTGTATCCCGTAGCCTGCGCCATTAGCTCTAATGCTAACGGCCTGTCAATTAAAGTCAGGCCCTCATTAGTATACGAGATTTCTAAAATGTTCCTTGTGAAAACCAGCCTGGTTTCTTTAAGTGTAACTAGCCCAGTGTTTTCACAGGAGGAATATCTAGCTGTAGAAAACATGTGGAAAGTGCAATGCTAACTAATAGAAAACTAGCTTGTTTTGCCGCCCACATATGGACAGTGGCACCTCCAGAAATTGTTCATAGGGGTGGCCAGATGGGGCCACTTACAATCTTGGGGTGGCAAACCAAAACTATCAGCCATAATTTCACAATTGTATTTAATGTTGTAGTAAACTGGCCTGTAGAAAAGTATCAGAAAGACTTAAGGAAACGTCTACTGCTATACTTTGTTTTTGTTTTTTTTATATTTAATGTTACTAATGATCCAATAACATTCATAACTGATACTACAGTACTACAATTAACACTGGCCAGTGGGGTGGCCAATGGGGTGGCCAGGAGTCGGCCAGGGGTGGCCGTGGCCACCCCTGGCCACCCCCTGGTGGCGCCACTGCATATGGAGCTACTGCAGCAATGGTGGACAATGTTGGCCCCTCGCATCGTGGTCTTAAAGCAGAGCAACCAGCGGCCATTGTTCTACACAAAGACAAAACTACAAGCACACCCTGATTTTTTTCAATGCTACTTTTCTGTTGTTGCAAATGGACGGCCTTGTTTATTTTAATGCTTAATATTTTGTAATAATTAAGAATTCTTTTTTTTTCATCTTTAATTTCACACAGCCAGTTGACATCTCCCCAGCTCAGAGGCTCATTTTTTCTGTAGTAGAAAAGGTACTTGTACTATTGAACCTTTTGTGCCAGACAGAATTAGTTTTATTGACATACGAATAATTGTACAGACACAACTGACGTGCCACCATGAGCACGGACGCGGAGATGGAGCAGTATGGCCCGGCGGCTATTTACCTCCGGAAGCCAGAGAGGGAGAGGATTGAGGCCTCAACCGCCCCCTTTGATGCCAAAACGGCCTTCTTTTGTGTCGACGAAGCTGAGATGTACCTCAAATGCAAAGTCACCAAAAGAGAGGGTGGTAAAGCCACATGTGAGATTGAAGGAGCCGCTGGAAAGGCACGTTTTGATATATTTCATAAATAGAATCAATATCTTAAGTTCAACAGTTTGGAAGGAGTGAAGTATGATAATGCAAATGTGCCGTCTTTAGACTGTCGTAGTCAAAGAGGACGACATCCACCCCAGAAACCCTCCCAAGTATGACAAGATGGAGGACATGGCCATGATGACCCACCTCAACGAGCCCGCTGTGTTGTATAACCTCAAAGAGCGTTATGCCTCATGGATGATCTACGTACGTTTTCACCATCTACAGTAGATCACAGAGACCGACAGAACTACACACTCATTACTTCTGTGTTTTATTCGTACAACTTCAGACCTACTCTGGGCTGTTCTGCGTCGTGGTGAACCCCTACAAGTGGCTTCCCGTATACGATGCACTTTGTGTAGCAGGATACAGAGGCAAGAAGAGGATTGAGGCCCCACCCCACATCTTCTCCATCTCTGACAATGCCTATCAGTTCATGAACACTGGTGAGATACAAGTTTTAAATATTAGGAAAAAATACATACGTCAACATTTAATATGAAATATTTCACATGAATATTTCAGATCGTGAGAACCAGTCTGTTCTGATTACGTAAGTAGAGAAGGAACAGATGACAAGAATAATTAGAAAGGTATAAGCTTTATAATATGCTTGTCCTAAACCAGCGGAGAATCCGGTGCCGGAAAAACTGTCAACACCAAGCGTGTCATCCAGTACTTTGCAACAATTGCAGCACTTGGAGCTAAGAAGGATGCACCTCCACCTGGTTCTGGCAGCAAAATGCAGGTAAATCCCGTTAAATACAGACAGATAAATACATCAGTTATGGAGGGCTAATGTTGCACTCAAACTTCTCCAATTCAGGGATCTCTTGAGGATCAGATTGTTGCTGCCAACCCTCTGCTGGAGGCTTATGGTAATGCCAAAACTGTGAGGAATGACAACTCCTCTCGTTTTGTGAGTATATTCACATGTCAGACTAAAGTACACATGCAAACCATGGGAGTTCATTAACATTTCTTTCAAATTCAGGGTAAATTCATCAGGATTCATTTTGGCACCACTGGCAAGCTCGCTTCAGCTGATATTGAAACATGTAAGTTTAAAACGAGGAAATGTGTGTTTCTTTATTGCACTAAAATCATTAAAAATACTCCTGCACAAAGAGAAATAAATGACAAGCTTACTTAGACTTTTTTAAGGACACTCATCTGTTTTTGCTATAGAACCTTTAATATATTACAGACAAAAAAAACTTTGATGGGGATACAATCTCAAATGGTTAGTTTACTCTAATGTTTCTCCGCACAGACCTGCTGGAGAAGTCCCGTGTGACCTTCCAGCTGTCTGCTGAGAGGAGCTACCACATCTTCTACCAGCTCATGACAGGCCACCAGCCTCAGCTGCTGGGTATGTCATGTCACATAATGCCACATGTTTAGTACAGGAGTTACTGTCTGAAACACTCTACTTGAACTTTCTTTTTCAACATTTGTGCGTCAGAGGCCCTTTTGATCACCACCAACCCTTACGACTACCCGATGATCAGCCAGGGTGAAATTACTGTCAAGAGCATCGATGATGTGGAGGAGTTCATTGCAACTGATGTAAAGGACAAAATACAACTCAACATGACAATTAATCAATCAATCAATCCTTTAATCAATTAATCAATCAATCAATCAATTAATCAATCTTTGTCTCAGATTTGAAAGGGTCAATAAAAACATGTAAAACAGATAGAAACACAGAGAATACCACACTATAGTCCGTATAAGCAGTTTCTCCAGTGTCTCCATAGCACTGAGCTGGGCCTGATACTGCTCTGGTCAGGGCTTATAAGAACTGTTATCATTTCCTTTTGTGAGTCCATGAGTCTCATCATAAATGTATACGCAACATTTCTTATAAGAGCGTTTAACGTCGTCACATTATTCTGCAGAAACAGCAGACTTTCAATAGAATCCTGAGAGGATTGTTGTATGTTACTTACAGGTTATGGAGTTTAGCTTTAGTGTAGCAGCACCACCATGGGGCAGTGTAGAGTGGTGTGCAGCAGGCTTTAATCAGACACATTTTCCATACACATTCCACATTTTTTGTTGCTTGTGCATACAGTTTACAACTTTAAAGAAGATATAAATGTTGCTCAATCTTTGTTCAGACTGCCATTGATATCTTGGGCTTCAATGCCGAGGAGAAGATTAACATCTACAAGCTGACTGGTGCTGTGATGCATCACGGCAATTTGAAATTCAAGCAGAAGCAGCGCGAGGAGCAGGCTGAGCCTGACGGCACTGAGGGTAATTACAATAAGATCAATTTGACAGTTATTAATGGAAGGTTAGAATGTCCTATGTTTAAACCTGTTTTACCAATATTTTACCTTTTTCAGTGTCTGACAAGATCTGCTACCTCTTTGGTATAAACTCGGCGGATATGCTCAAAGCATTGTGCTACCCAAGAGTCAAAGTCGGAAATGAGATGGTGACCAAAGGTCAAACCGTCCCACAGGTAAAGAATTACTGAAATACACAAATATAATAGCACTACATTCTCTACTTTTGTGACTTATTATGTTCTTCTTATGTCAAGGTCAACAATGCTGTCAGTGCTCTGTGCAAGTCTGTCTATGAGAAAATGTTCTTATGGATGGTTATCCGTATCAATGAGATGTTGGACACTAAGCAGCCAAGAAACTTCTACATTGGAGTGCTGGATATTGCTGGATTTGAGATCTTTGATGTAGGTTTATCACTATTATGAAACAGGTTTACTCACTATTGCTATGAAGCTAAATAGCAGTTTACCTTTGATTTGTAGTTCAGCAGCTTGGAGCAGCTCTGCATCAACTTCACCAACGAGAAACTGCAACAGTTTTTCAACCACACCATGTTTGTCCTGGAGCAAGAGGAGTACAAGAAAGAGGGCATTGTTTGGGAGTTCATTGACTTCGGTATGGACTTGGCGGCCTGCATTGAGCTTATTGAGAAGGTAATAAGAAACATTTGTAACATGAATAAAAAAGTATGCATTTTACTAACACATGATAATTCTTGACAGCCAATGGGAATCTTCGCCATCCTTGAAGAGGAGTGCATGTTCCCCAAGGCCTCTGATACAACATTCAAGAACAAGCTGCATGACCAGCATCTGGGCAAGAACAAAGCCTTTGAGAAACCTAAACCAGGCAAAGGCAAGGCTGAGGCTCACTTCTCCCTGGTCCATTACGCTGGCACAGTTGACTACAATATCACTGGCTGGCTGGACAAGAACAAGGACCCTCTGAACGAATCAGTTATTCAGCTCTACCAGAAGTCTGCAAACAAACTCTTGGTTCTCCTGTATGCCACCCATGGAGGAGACGGTAAGTGCATCTTTTACAAATTGGAACATGATATTACACAGAATATGTAATAAGAATCAAATTCTTTTTTTAAGCTGAGGCTGCTGCTGGTGGTGGTGGTGGCAAGAAGGGTGGCAAGAAGAAGGGTGGTTCCTTCCAGACTGTGTCTGCCCTCTTCAGAGTATGTTTTTGATCTTTGATGTGATATCACATAAAGGAAATGTGTCATAATTCATTATATTATGATATTCAGGAGAACTTGGGCAAGCTGATGACCAACCTGAGGAGCACTCACCCTCACTTTGTGCGTTGCTTGATTCCCAATGAAACTAAAACCCCAGGCGAGTATCTCTTTTTATAAAGGGGTCATAGTGGATCTGTGTGATCTGTGAACATCATCTTAATAATAAAAGTATTATACATTCAACTTCAGGTCTTATGGAGAACTTCCTGGTCATCCACCAGCTGAGGTGTAACGGTGTGCTGGAGGGCATCAGAATCTGCAGAAAGGGTTTCCCCAGCAGAGTCATCTACGGTGACTTCAAGCAGAGGTACTTTTTACACATTTCAAATTGAAGGTTTAAAACAAAACAAAAGAAACAATGAGACTAAAATGACAACTTTCTCAGATACAAAGTATTGAATGCCAGTGTCATCCCTGAGGGACAGTTCATAGACAACAAGAAAGCTTCAGAGAAGCTGCTTGGCTCCATTGATGTGGACCACACTCAGTACATGTTTGGACACACCAAGGTCCATATTCAGTTTAGAATGTTATTGTGATTTATCATTATTTACTAATGTTTCATTACTCAATGTTGTAATAGGTGTTCTTCAAAGCTGGTCTGCTGGGTCAGCTGGAGGAGATGAGAGATGAGAAACTGGCTTCGCTGGTGACCATGACTCAGGCTCTCTGCAGAGGATATGTTATGAGGAAGGAGTTTGTTAAGATGATGGAGAGAAGGTACAGATAAATTCCACGAAATAATTCATAATGTCAACGAAATATTGATCAATTCTTTTCTGCTTACAGAGAATCTATCTACACCATCCAGTACAACATCCGCTCCTTCATGAATGTCAAAAACTGGCCATGGATGAATCTGTATTTCAAGATCAAGCCTCTCCTGCAGAGCGCTGAGACTGAGAAGGAGCTCCAGCAAATGAAGGAGAACTATGAAAAGATGAAGACTGACCTGGCAGCCGCTCTGGCTAAGAAGAAGGAGCTGGAGGAGAAAATGGTTTCCCTCCTGCAGGAGAAGAATGATCTGCAGTTGCAAGTGGCATCGGTCAGCAAGAAATGAAACGAGTCATTTAAAAGAAAACTTCTGTGACATCCTAACATGTTCATCTTTATGCTTGTCTATCTTATATAGGAGGGTGAAAACCTCTCTGATGCAGAGGAGAGATGTGAGGGGCTCATTAAAAGCAAAATCCAACTTGAAGCCTAACTCAAAGAGACAACTGAGAAACTGGAGGATGAGGAGGAAATCAATGCTGAGCTGACTGCAAAGAAAAGGAAGCTGGAGGATGAATGCTCTGAGCTGAAGAAAGACATCGACGATTTGGAACTCACCTTGGCTAAAGTGGAGAAAGAGAAACATGCCACTGAGAACAAGGTGCTCCTTTTCTTTCATACTGCATTGGCTTGGCAGTTTTATTGTAATTATATTAATGTAACTTTTGAATGAACTAATTATATATATTAAAAGCCCTGAAATCAACAAACAAATGATACAACTGTCATGTACATTCAGTACATATAAACAGAGCAGGTTTAATTCTGGAATTATGACATGATTATAAAATGTTCTTACAGTAAATTGTTTCAAAAAGTGACAATATGTCAATGCTGTTCCAGGTTAAAAATCTTACAGAGGAGATGGCATCTCAAGATGAGGCTATTGCCAAGCTGACCAAAGAGAAAAAAGCCCTCCAAGAGTCCCACCAGCAAACTCTGGATGACCTCCAGGCAGAGGAAGACAAAGTCAACTCTCTGACCAAGGCCAAGACCAAGCTGGAACAGCAAGTCGATGATGTGAGGCTTTCAAATGTTATCATATATACTGTATAGTCAAAACTATTATGGTATTATCTCAATTATTAAAATATTAAAATGTTTGATAGCTTGAGGGTTCTCTGGAGCAAGAGAAGAAGCTCCGCATGGACCTTGAGAGAGCCAAAAGGAAGCTGGAGGGAGACCTGAAACTGGCCCAGGAATCCATCATGGACCTGGAAAATGACAAGCAGCAATCTGAAGAGAAGATCAAAAAGTATTTCTTACATTTTATCAACTGGTCTTTAGTTTAGTAACACAAACATGAGAAAGTTGTACTTTCTTCTAGGAAGGACTTTGAGACCAGCCAGCTGCTCAGCAAGATTGAAGATGAGCAGTCTCTTGGTGCCCAGCTTCAGAAGAAGATCAAAGAGCTTCAGGTAATAAGTGGTGCCGCTTCAGATTGACAGTATTTTGGTTCAAATGAGGAAAAGAGTTGATCCTATCGTCTTTTATGAAATGTAGGCTCGTATTGAGGAGCTGGAGGAAGAGATCGAGGCTGAGAGAGCAGCTCGTGCAAAGGTGGAGAAGCAGAGAGCAGACCTCTCCAGAGAACTGGAGGAGATCAGTGAACGACTTGAGGAAGCTGGTGGAGCCACAGCGGCTCAGATTGAGCTGAACAAGAAACGTGAGGCTGAGTTCCAGAAGCTGCGTCGTGATCTTGAAGAGTCCACTCTGCAGCATGAGGCCACGGCTTCAGCTCTGTGCAAGAAGCAGGCCGACAGTGTTGCTGAGCTGGGAGAGCAGATCGACAACCTCCAGCGTGTCAAGCAGAAGCTGGAGAAGGAGAAGAGCGAGTACAAAATGGAAATTGATGACCTTTCCAGCAACATGGAGGGTGTGGCTAAGGCTAAGGTAAACTCTTCCTCTCTGTGACTTGTAAAAACTGAAATCTCATCACTATAGTGAAACTTAAAAATATTGTATCCTAACAGGGGAATCTGGAGAAAATGTGCAGAACTCTTGAGGACCAGTTGAGTGAGCTCAAGGCCAAAAACGATGAGAATGTCCGCCAGCTGAATGACTCAAGTGCACAGAGGGCCAGGCTCCAGACAGAGAATGGTATGGTCCTAAACTGAACATGTTTTAGTTTTGAATCCCGTCGGATGAACTAAATGAGGGTGAATTTACAGGTGAGTTCTCTCGTCAAATTGAGGAGAAGGAAGCTCTTGTTTCTCAGCTGACCAGAGGCAAGCAGGCTTTCACTCAACAGATTGAAGAGCTGAAGAGACACGTTGAGGAAGAAGTCAAGGTATGAACAACCTTATCATTGAGCCAGTAAACTCAAAGATATCCTCAAATGACTGCTGCGCACTGATTATTATTGTCTACAGGCCAAGAATGCCCTGGCTCATGGAGTCCAGTCTGCTCGTAATGACTGTGATCTGCTCAGGGAGCAGTTTGAGGAAGAGCAGGAAGCCAAGGCTGAGCTCCAGAGAGGAATGTCAAAGGCCAACAGTGAAGTGGCTCAGTGGAGATCTAAATATGAGACTGACGCCATTCAGCGCACTGAGGAGCTGGAGGAGGCAAAGTTAGTGGAATGATTCTTTTAGTAGAACTCCAAAGATGATAGTTATCTTTAAGTATATTCTCTTTGTGTCTCTATTTCCTTCATCACAGGAAAAAACTGGCCCAGCGCCTGCAGGAGGCTGAAGAATCCATTGAGGCTGTGAACTCTAAGTGTGCATCTTTGGAGAAGACCAAACAGAGGCTGCAGGGTGAGGTGGAAGACCTTATGATTGATGTGGAGAGAGCTAATGCTCTGGCTGCCAATCTGGACAAGAAGCAGAGGAACTTTGACAAAGTAAAAACTGAATGAAAACACACAAAAAACAGATGGATATTCTCTGCTCATTCATCGAATATTTCCAGGTTCTCTCTGAGTGGAAGCAGAAGTATGAGGAAGGCCAAGCTGAACTGGAGGGAGCCCAGAAAGAGGCTCGGTCTCTGAGCACTGAACTTTTTAAGATGAAGAACTCTTATGAGGAGGCCCTGGATCAGCTGGAGACCATGAAGAGAGAGAACAAGAACCTGCAGCGTATGTACACTAACATTTTGGGATATACAAAACTATACAATCATTGTAGCTGCTGAGTAAGCAAAGTTGGTGCTTGTTTCCTATTTAGAGGAGATCTCTGACTTGACTGAGCAGATCGGAGAGACTGGAAAGAGCATTCATGAGCTGGAGAAGGCCAAGAAGTCAGTTGAAACTGAAAAATCTGAAATCCAGACTGCCCTTGAAGAAGCCGAGGTAACGTTTTATCATTAGAGAAATGTGTTATATAGCGATTTTAAATGTTATTATCATATAGGAATGAATGATAATACAAGTACAATGGTATTTCTAGGGCACACTGGAACATGAAGAGGCCAAGATTCTTCGTGTCCAACTGGAGTTGAACCAGGTCAAGGGGGAGATTGACAGGAAGCTGTCAGAGAAGGACGAGGAGATGGAACAGATCAAGAGGAACAGCCAGAGGATCATTGACTCCATGCAGAGCACTCTGGATTCTGAGGTCAGGAGCAGGAATGATGCTCTGAGAATCAAGAAGAAGATGGAGGGAGACCTGAACGAGATGGAGATTCAGTTGAGCCATGCCAACAGACAGGCAGCTGAAGCTCAGAAACAGCTCAGGAATGTCCAAGGCCAGCTCAAGGTCAGAAAACAGAGACAAGATCAATTAAAGATTATGTTGGAGAATATTTTCATACAATGTTTCTCTGTGGTCAGGATGCCCAACTGCACCTTGATGATGCCGTCAGAGGACAAGAAGACATGAAGGAGCAGGCTGCCATGGTGGAGCGCAGAAATGGCCTGATGATGGCTGAGATTGAGGAGCTGAGAGCTGCTCTGGAGCAGACAGAGAGAGCGCGTAAAGTGGCTGAGCAAGAGCTGGTGGATGCTAGCGAGCGCGTTGGACTGCTTCACTCTCAGGTGTGGAAAGAATTACTGTGATAAATAGTATGGTGCCATATAAATATAAAAATACCAACTATTTTATTATTTTTCTAACAGAACACCAGTCTTATGAACACCAAGAAGAAGCTGGAGTCTGATCTGGTCCAGGTTCAGGGTGAAGTGGATGACTCAGTTCAGGAAGCAAGAAATGCTGAAGAGAAAGCCAAAAAGGCCATCACTGATGTGAGCTCACATGTCCAACACCAGAGGACACTGTTTATGACAGAATGAACTTACAATGACAATATTTCAGGCTGCCATGATGGCTGAGGAGCTGAAGAAGGAGCAGGACACCAGCTCTCATCTGGAGAGGCTGAAGAAGAACCTGGAGGTCACTGTCAAGGACCTACAGCACCGTCTGGATGAGGCTGAGAACCTGGCCATGAAGGGAGGCAAGAAGCAACTCCAGAAACTGGAGTGCAGGGTGAGTGTCTGCTGAAATATGACTCTAGAATTGCATGAACAAAGATGATAATCATAACACTTCTTATTAAAAGGTGCGTGAGCTTGAGTCGGAAGTTGAAGGCGAGCAGAGACGTGGAGCTGATGCTGTTAAAGGAGTCCGTAAATATGAGCGTAGAGTCAAGGAGCTGACCTACCAGGTAAGTTCTCACTTTACATTGAAAGTTACCCTTCCTATTGGGGAAAATGTGGTTAAGTTATTTTCTCCCACTCATCCTTTGCTCTGGACCATTCACACAGTATTCAATTCCTGTTGCAGAGATTCAATACTACAATCATACTACTTAAATTACAATATACAATACGTAAAATACAAATTGTATATCACCACCTTTCCTACGTACATATGCTTAGACTGAGGAGGACAAGAGGAACATGACCAGACTCCAGGATCTGGTGGACAAACTGCAGCTCAAAGTCAAGGCTTACAAGAGGCAATCTGAGGAGGCTGTGAGTTGCAACAAAAATAAAAAATAAATATTACATTCAGTATGGTATGTGTTTTATGGATGTTTACAAATCAACAATCAACATTTTCAGGAGGAACAAGCCAACACTCACATGTCCAAGCTCAGGAAGGTTCAGCATGAACTTGAAGAAGCTCAGGAGCGTGCTGATATCGCTGAGTCCCAGGTCAACAAGCTCAGAGCCAAGAGCCGGGATGCCGGAAAGGTAAGGATTTACAAAAAAAATGTCCATATGGTTAAAGAGCAAGTGAATAAAAATTGATTGAATGCACTTTTTCTCCAGGGTGAATCTGCTGAGTAAACTGTCTACTTCTAAAGGAAGCTGTTAAATGTTAATAAAATATAACCACTTGAGTAGCTTTTAGTAAAACTTCAATAAAGCCAAAATAAAATCATCTTTGTTTTCTGTACTTAATCTGATATGAGAATAACCGTACAACAATCACCAAAAACATCTAGCATTGTGAAGGAAAAATAACTGACGACTTAACACCAGACTCAGCTCATAGGAACATGTCCCAGTGATGGCCTTCAGAAACACTTTCAGCCTAGATGAAAATCAAAGACTCGACACTGAGATTCCGGAAATAAAAGCTAATCAGCTTTTTGTGCTAGATTGCTTTACCATTCAGTGGCCTCCAGTCTTTTCTATCCCAGTGTTCTACTTAGGGCGAGACATGGCAGGTGAAGGTATTGATTTTTCACGAAGTGGTCGAAGTTGAGATTTTTATCTATTTTCCTCCCTTTACATCTTAGTTTTCATGTCAGAGTATAAAATGATAAAACTCACCCCGCATGATGCTTATTTTATGATGGTGAGTGAGACGGAGGTAACCCGGAAGTAGCAGCTGCGGCGCGTCTTTCCCGCGGGTATTCATTCACAAATATTGACAGATTTTACATCCACGTGTCCTGTGAAGGATCCCCGTGATGACGCTATAATCCAAATATGGTATTTTTCCTCCTACAAGACGCCTGGTGCGGAAGAGCCAAAGAAAGTTCCGCGCATGTGCACTCGCTACTAAACTTCAGGGCTTGTTTTCTCTGGCTGATTCCGAAATTTCTATCTGCAGAGAAACATTTAAAAAGGCTATTGTTGTGGGCAAGTACCTGCAAGCGGATTGATCCGGAGACGAAGAAAGCATGGAAGCCACACGATGGAGTGACTTTTCAATGTTAATGTGTGTTCCGAACATTTTCAAACCAGTAAATCACGTTAAATATACAGTGCCTTGCGAAAGTATTCGGCCCCCTTGAACTTTTCGACCTTTTGCCACATTTCAGGCATCAAACATAAAGATATAAAACTGTAATTTTTTGTGAAGAATCAACAACAAGTGGGACACAATCATGAAGTGGAACGAAATTTATTGGATATTTCAAACTTTTTTAACAAATAAAAAACTGAAAAATTGGGTGTGCAAAATTATTCAGCCCCTTTACTTTCAGTGCAGCAAACTCTCTCCAGAAGTTCAGTGAGGATCTCTGAATGATCCAATGTTGACCTAAATGACTAATGATGATAAATAGAATCCACCTGTGTGTAAACAAGGCTCCGTATAAATGCACCTGCTCTGTGATAGTCTCAGAGGTCAGTTTAAAGCGCAGAGCGCATCATGAAGAACAATGAACACACCAGGCAGGTCCGAGATACTGTTGTGGAGAAGTTTAAAGCCGGATTTGGATACAAAAAGATTTCCCAAGCTTTAAACATCCCAAGGAGCACTGTGCAAGTGATAATATTGAAATGGAAGGAGTATCAGACCACTGCAAATCTACAAAGACCCGGCCGTCCCTCTAAACTTTCAGCTCATACAAGGAGAAAACTGATCAGAGATGCTGCCAAGAGGCCCATGATCACTCTGGATGAACTACAGAAATGTACAGCTGAGGTGGGAGACTCTGTCCATAGGACAACAATCAGTCGTATACTGCACAACTCTGGCCTTTATGGAAGAGTGGCAAGAAGAAAGCCATTTCTTAAAGATATCCATAAAAAGTGTTGTTTAAAGTTTGCCACAAGCCACCTGGGAGACGCACCAAACATGTGGAAGAAGGTGCTCTGGTCAGATGAAACCAAAATCGAACTTTTTGGCAACAATGCAAAACGTTATTTTTGGCGTAAAAGCAACACAGCTCATCACCCTGAACACACCATCCCCACTGTCAAACATGGTGGTGGCAGCATCATGGTTTGGGCCTGCTTTTCTTCAGCAGGGACAGGGAAGATGGTTAAAATTGATGGGAAGATGGATGGAGCCAAATACAGGACCATTCTGGAAGAAAACCTGATGGAGTCTGCAAAAGACCTGAGACTGGGACGGAGATTTGTCTTCCAACAAGACAATGATCCAAAACATAAAGCAAAATCTACAATGGAGTGGTTCACAAATAAACATATCCAGGTGTTAGAATGGCCAAGTCAAAGTCCAGACCTGAATCCAATCGAGAATCTGTGGAAATAACTGAAAACTGCTGTTCACAAACGCTGTCCATCCAACTTCACTGAGCTCGAGCTGTTTTGCAAGGAGGAATGGGCAAATATTTCAGTCTCTCAATGTGCAAAACTGATAGAGACATACCCCAAGCGACTTACAGCAGTAATCGCAGCAAAAGGTGGCGCTACAAAGTATTAACTTAAGGGGGCTGAATAATTTTGCACGCCCAATTTTTCAGTTTTTTATTTGTTAAAAATGTTTGAAATATCCAATACATTTCGTTTCACTTCATGATTCTTCACAAAAAATTACAGTTTTATATCTTTATGTTTGAAGCCTGAAATGTGGCAAAAGGTCAAAAAAGTTCAAGGGGGCCGAATACTTTCGCAAGGCACTGTATTTAAATACAAGATAATCTGTATGTATGTAGTATATATCATTAATGATATATAGTGTCGGGGGTATTTAAATACATATACGTATTTAGAATACTTGTGAGTATTGTAATCTGATAAAGTTAAAAATATCAAGGGAAATCATCCCAGTACCAATCATTACATTTTAGCTTCATATTGCACAACATAAGAACGAACTTTTAATGTTGATCTGTTTTTCCTCCTACAAAAAAAAAAAAAAGATTAAAGATTTAAAACGCCTTATGGCACAAAATACATTTTAAAGCAAGTATTCAGTATACAATGACTATACAATTTCATTAGTATTCTCCCCAATACTGCATATGACTAGTCGTGATTTGACAACCTGTCTGTCTCTTGTATACAATTTATAGCCTATTCATATTACTTTAATGTTGCGTGAAGATTAATCTTTAAACCCGAAATAGCAAGTTTCTGTTTATGTCTTGCCTGTGCAACGGCAGGTAAAAGATCAAAAAATTGGTCAGACATGACTTTAATGCGCTCAACTTATCGCATGTGTATTGAACGTCGGTACCTTAAGATGGCGCCGTTGTGATCTTGCGCTCAAAAAACGTCACTCGTGACGTTAGACCACTTACCAATTTCACGTGCTCCATCCGAAACCAGTAAATTGGTAAGAGGTCTTACGCCAAACCGGATGTGCGTCAGCGTCCGCCATGATAAGACGCGTCCGAAATGGGTTGTCTGTTAGGAAGGAGTTAGGGAAAGTGGCCTGTATGCTAACTATCATAGCCACTTTAGCATAGGGACCTCTGATGCTAACTCACTGGCGATTAGGAGCTATGTGCCATCCCATAAGCCACTGCGCCAATCTCCCCACCCCCCTCGCCCCCACCCTCGAGTGATTAATGCGCAACCACTGTTGATTGACAGGTGCATTTAATAATAATTAAATAAAATAAAATATTCTGCACAAGCCAAACTTTATAAAAGTGACAAAATACATGTTAGAGTCACCAGAGCACAGTCACATGGTTTTAAAGAGCCTCCTCAGTAAATGGACTAAATGAAGGCAGTTTGTGCTTTTGCTTTCATTTAGTAGAAACTTAAGCCACATGGCTAAATTGCATACTGTAGCTTTATGAAACAGCTGTTGAGATAAAATAAAGGGAAATGTGAAGGATCATTTGGATGTTTCTTTTTTTTCCGCCTTAAATGTCTTTATTTGGACACTATGTTGTTGTTGTGACACTATACAGTAGGTGGCGGTATGCGCTTTTGTTTGGCCTGCACTGAACTTTAAAGAAGAAGAAAAACAGCTGTTGGTGATGTCACTTCCCTTTCCCCTGGGTATGAATTGGGCAAATGCTCTAGTTCACTAACTGCATAGAGATCTAACAGTTGACCCCATGAAAGGTTAAGGATTAGTTGCTAGTGTTAGTACTTAAAGGCTACAATTTGATGGTTTCGGATGCAGCAACGGTTTCGGAATCAGCCTCTGAATGAGAGAAGGCCCCACTCCTTCTTCTTCTTCATCTTTCGATTATTGGCGGGTGGCAACCAACAGCTTAGGTGCATACCACCACCTACTGTACCGTGTGTGTCTCGGGAAGCTAGTTACTTCCATGGATCTAATAGGTTACTTCAGGTTAAATTCTGATTGTGCGCAGTTTACCACCCCGAAGGGGGGCAAACCAAACACACATAAAAAATAAAAAAAAGGAAACCTATACTTTATGAAAGAGCTCTGCCCCTTTTAGGAACCTTTTAGGATTTTTAAATATCTAATTCCTAGCCTGATTTATTCAGTTTTGAACCCAAAAAACAGGCGGAATTTGAGTTTTTACAGATTTTTTCACTTATGATTAGTTAATTGAAAAACTAAACAATATATCCAAAGTCCCCTCTGAAAAAATCTTAGTTACTAATATGTCAATAAAATGAAACCATACATTTTAATCTGGCTCAATCCATTATTTTTATTTTGTTGTCCAAAATATAGGCAATTTTGGCCATTTTCATGTACAAAATGTCTTATTTTATATGAAAACATAAAATGACAGAAAAAATGCAATACATTTTTTTCTCATATTTATATCAGTAATGTTCAGCAAAAGTTTCAAATTGATATCTCTACCTTTATTTTTTTTTCCTATTCACCTGCAGTGTCTCGCCTTAAGAGTAAAACAAAAAGAGAGAGAAAGGTCACTATGCAACACATGGGAAGATTCAAAAATTGTGGGCAGATTTTCAAAACTTGAGAGACCCCACACATGGCGATAAAAAATCACAGGTCTAACAGTTTTGGTCTTATAGTGTGAGGTGCAGCCACACAGCAAAATCAACACATCACAGACGAACCCATTTCACTCACCAACATTCTGGGGTCACAAAAAAAACATGGTGGACGAAGAAGATTTCGAAGATTTTCATCGCTTTTTTCATTGTTTTTGTCACGCTTTCGTCTCTTTTTTGTTGCCTTTTTGTCATGTTTTGTAGATATTTGTTGTTTTTCATTGCTTTTGTTGTCACTTTTTTGTTGCTTTTACAGCACTCCCCCCCCCCCCGCTTTTATCGCTTTTTGTTACGTTTTCGTCACGTTTTTATGTCACTGTTTTTTGTCCCTTTTTGTCACGTCAAGTTTTTGCTGATTTTTGTTGCTTTTTCATCCTCGTTTCCATAGCTATTTTGATGCTTTTTTTGTTGAAGCTTTTGGATTTGGATGAAGCCAAACCGGTTTAGGTGTGGGTTAAGAGGATAAAGCAGAACTAAGTAACTTTTGCCCCTAGAGCGCAACTCAAGGTGTAGTGGCATGTTGCTTTTTTTTTTACTCATTAATTGTCCGTGAGAGTAAATACTACAATGACAGAAAAGATAAAGGGATATATAGAGGCATATTGTGGGCCACAACCCAATTGACCTTTTTCGTTAAAGTCCCACTTAGTTACTGTTGCTACGTCCATCATACGGCGCATTGAGTTGCCTTGTGTACGAAATGCGCGGTATAAATAAAGTTGCCTTGCCTTGCCATACTTGCTGATGCAGCTGCTAGAGTGCCTCTAATTGGAGCAATAAATGCGCTTTATCCTTCAGTTCGATCCAAAAGGGGTTGCAAATATGTAGCAGAGGGATATTTTCAAGATATTACACAATCCAACGAAGGATAAAGGACAACTATTGACAGTAAAGCATACTCACAGGTCTCAAGCAAAAGCAGAGAAACCTCATCTTTTCCTTAAATGCAACAGCACAACTTTGTGCACCAGTCGTGCTCTTCACTGTCCAGTAAGCACTCTCTTACTTTTGTAGTACAGTATTGCTAAAAATAGAAGCATTGCATCGGTTCGCTAAAGTTAGCTAACGCTAGTGTTGTGTTTAAAAATGGATGAAAAAGAATTCGTAGGCTCGTTCTATTAAAATCAAAATCATTATTTTATTCCCTGAATTTACAATCTAAAACAAAAGCTATGCTAAAGGCTACATGGTGATCTTCAGTGGACAGCGAGGAAGGCAGCAGGGCAAGAGGGGGTGCGTCTCGGTATCCTCGCATTTTATAGACACAGGAAGTAGGCGGCTACTTGTTGAAGAACCAATCAATGTCCTTGGAATGCTTCTTCTGCTGCGCGATCTAACTCCGCATTATAACATACTGCCCCCCAGTGGATTCCAAGAGTAAGAACAACAAAATGTCCGCCTAATTCAAATCAACCCCAAAAGCACAGATTACAATCAACACAGTTTCATAAACAAAAGCTATTATGACAAAAACACTAAACCTACAGTTGCCACAATGATAATAGGCTGCAGTAAGTAGACTGAAAAATAGATGACATCATGAAGAAAGAACTGAAATAAGGGGGTGGCAGCATCATGCTGTGGGGCTGTTTTGCTGTGGGAGGGACTGGTGCACTTCACAAAATAGATGTCATCATGAAGAAAGAACACTATGTAGAAGTATTGGAGCAGCATCTCAAGATATCAGCCAGGAAGTTAAAGCTTGGGCGCAGATGGTTCTTCCAAATGGACAATTCCCAAAACAAACTTCCAAACTGGTTACAAAGTGGCTTAAGGATAACAAAGTAAATGTTTTGAAGTGGCCATCACAAAGTCCTGATCTCAATTCAGCTGATAATCTATGGGCAGAGCTGAAATGGCATGTGCACGTGTGACCAAGTGAGAGCAATGGTGATATTCTTTTATACAATTATGTTCGATCCGTGACAACGCCACTGGTTAAACCAGTGCTATATATAGCACTGGTTTAGCTATATAAAACAGCGTTAAAAAGGAATGTCTTTGAACGTTTTTAAAAGTCCCCATTCACAACTGGGTTTAACAAAAACATAATGCAGTCCTATTTATTTATTTATTTATTAGTTTATTTCACAGGGACAGTACACATTAATGAACATTTCTGTAAATGTGTCAGTATTAGCTGCAAAGCTAGTTTTCAACTGTTGTCCCTGGGCAAGGTGTATAATGCCAACAACAATTATAAAACATAAAACAATTTAAAAGTTGACTTACATAACAAATGTTGATACAATTCATACATTAATAACATCTGAATGTTCGTTCTGTGACTTGCACAATAGAATGGAGATTTTAGTGCAAGGGCAGGTCATACAGTTCAAACAAACATAAGGATAAATATGTACAATTATTATTTACAAAGCAACATCTGTGCAGAGGATCCTGACACTTGGCTCAGTCCTGCACCAGGAGGTCTAATGAGCACAGCGTTGATTGGATTTCAACCAATTTTTTAATTGAGTCCTAAATGTGTTAAACGTGGGGCATTCTCTTATAGTGAGAGGGATGCTGTTCCAGATGTTACGGCCCCTGACTGAAAGAACAGTCTGGCCAAAGGTGGTATGTCTGAAGGGCACTTCACAGTCTCCTCGAACCATAGACCGAGTGGCTCTACCAGAAGAGGATTTAAATTTTACAAATTCCCTTAATGGCGGTGGTGCAAGTCCATTGAGTATTTTGTAGACCATACAAGCAAATTTAAAGTATTTAAAATTTTCGAAGTTTAGAAGGTTGTACGTCTCAAGAATGCGGCAGTGGTGGTACGAAACAGGTTTTCTAGCAAAAACTTTTAAAGCTTTTTTATATAAGGATTCTATTTGTCTAAAAGTGGTTTCGTTTGTAAGAGACCAGTTTGTAAAACAATATTCAATGTGCGAGAAAACCATAGCATGCAGAAACATCCTAGCTGCCTGAAGTGTCATTGATGAGCAAATATATCTGAAGTTATGAAGACTGAATTTAATAGTTTTACAAATTTTTGTGACGTGACTTTTGAACGTGAGAGTAGAGTCAAGAACTACTCCAAGGTATTTAAACTCTTGTACCAGTTCAAGCTCCACATCTCTGAGAAATACATGTGAATTAGTAGTTTTTTTGTTTTGTTTGGAAAACATCATACATACAGTCTTTTTAGTGTTTAAAAGGAGACACGATTTTGAGAGCCAATTTTGGACTTGGGCCATTTCAGAAGTAAGAATACGACCAGCTTCCTGTATATTTTTTGCTGGAGTGTATATTACAGCATCGTCTGCATACATTTGTATCTGGGTGTTTCTGCATGCTTCTGGAAGATCATTTATATATAGAGAAAAAAGAACCAGTCCTAGAATGGAGCCCTGTGGTACTCCCACTGTGCACTCTCGATAGGGCGATTTGACACCGTTGACCACAACACACTGCATTCTATTGGTAAGATATGATTTCATCCAGTTTATGGCTTTCTCTGAAAAATCAAAATGAGTTAATTTGGTTAGTAGGATTTTGTGATCAACGGTGTCAAATGCCTTCTTTAAGTCCAGGAATACGGCACCTACACAACTGTTCTTATCTAAAAAGCTTTTTGTTTTTTCTAAAAACACACTTATAGCGCCCTCTGTTGAGTGATGGGTGCGAAATCCAAACTGCATTGGATGTAGAGGATTATGACTCCTATTAAGATGTTCGGTTAATAGTTTCACAACCCATTTCTCTATAATTTTTGAGACTACGGGTAAGATGTTAATTGGTCTATAGTTATGCTTGTCTGTTTTGTCCCCAGTTTTGAAAATTGGACTAACCACACCCACTTTCCATGTGTCTGGGACCACGGAGTGCTTAATTGATAAATTTACCATGTGGGTGATGGGTGGTATCAGTGTGTCTTTATGCTCTTTTATAAAACTGACATCAAGATCAAAGTCATCCTTAGCTTTGGAGCTGTTCAGTAAACTAATAATGTTGGCTACATCTCTCTCTGTTATCTCATCTATATTAAAGATAGGTTGTGCATCGCTTATTGGAATAGTGTCATAATCAGGAGGATTGAACAACTGAGAGATTTCTTGAACTGAGTTTATGAAGAAATTATTGAACTCTGCAGCAATTATATTTGGATCTTTTGACAATTCTCCATAGATGCTTATTTCGATCTCATTTTTATCTTTTTTGTTCTGTTTTCCAGTAAGTTTGTTTATACTATTCCAGATTTTTTTGCTATTCCCTTTCGCATTCTCAATAATGTTTACAAAAAAATTTGCCTTGGCCCTGCGTATTGTCCGGGTGACTTTGTTTCTCACTGATGCAAAATTATTAGTGAGTCCAGTGGTTACCGCTGTGCGCCCGGATCCAAAGGCCGCACAGTGTACACAGAAAAAGGGGGAGACTCCCGCCAGCAGAAGCCTGGGCAACATTGATACAGGTTACATACAGAACATAATTTGCAACAACATAAACATAAAGACATGGACACCAAGGACATACCGAGACGTACAGCGATGCCGCGCCACCCTTTGGCTGTACCGCGACAGTCGCAATAATCCCCGAGCCGCCGAGGACTAGAAAGAATAATGCCGTTAGCCACACGCCAGACAAGTTACTCAAACCACGAGACTACTCCGACGCTTACCCACGATGCCCGCGCCACCATCTCTAGCTACTGTGCTTGACGCCCTCAGAAGCTCCAGTGCGCCTTATCGTGCCCAACAACAGCTTGGAGGCCCAGTCTCGCAGCCATGGCACCTGCGCCAGTGTGTGACGTCACGGGGTGGGAGGTCAGGTGAGGGAAGGAACGGTCGAAGGTAGTGGCCTTTTATAGGCAGAGAGGGGAAGCCATAGACTGTTAAAAAGAATAGACAGCTCCTCCTCACTCCTCCCCGTTTACCATAATGACCACTTTCGAGGGGGAAATCATGGCGGATTTACAGACTCCTCCTCCCCATCTCTGACGAAGCATGTTCCTAATAAGGGCAAAAGGGCGGGATCTCACTGTAGACTCGGCCCTTGCGTGACGTGTAGCTCGCGCAGCTCCAATGCCAACAGTCCGACCTCCGTTAAGTAGGAGATTAAAAAAAATATATTTCGAAAACCAGCCTGGTTTCTATTTTTTTGACTTACCCAGCGTTATCTCAGGAGGAATATGTAGCCATATTAAGTGTTGAAAAAATTGAAACCAGGCATTAAAGTTGTTTTTAACGTGTCTAAAGTCCAATGCTTTTCAATGGGGGCCTAGCGGCCAAATGGAGGTACTACAGCAATGGAGGAGCAATGGCGGCCTCCAGTGTATGCGGTCACAAAGCAGAGCAGCCAGCGGCCATTGGGGGAAGCGCACCCCGAACTACCACACACGCAAGGTGACCTACAAATTTGGCCCAGTTACACCAGTTCTGTTTCGATGAATGGACCAAAACTCCTGCAAAACTATTGTGAGACGCTTGTGGAAGGATATCCAAAACGTTTAAAGTTTACAGTTTAAAGGCAATTCCACCAAATATTAAAAAAACTTATGTAAACTTTTAGTTTTGTAAAAAGTAATAAAAAATTGTGTAGAAAATTCTATCTCTCATTCTTCTGGAATTTGACAAATAGAAAGAATGTTTTAAAATTCTAATTGACATTAAAAAAATAAAAGTTAATTCTGGTTTCATGTTAACTACGGGAATTCCAGACATTTGCGCAAGAGTAGGACTTTATTCACAAAACATCGAGCCCCCATAATGCACACTCTAACAGAATGGCAGAACGAGGAGTACAGACGGTCAAACTACTCCTTTAAAAGGCTAAAGCAGATCCATAACTATTTGGCGATGCTCAGTCTGAGGAGTACACCATTTGAGGACATCGGAAAATCAACCGCTCAACTGTTAATGGGACGTCGTGTGAGGACCAAGCTCCCGACACCTTCATACATGTTGCATCTCACAGTCACTACCAGAGTACAGCGGGTGCTATAGCGAGACAGGTGACAGAAAAGGACTACTTTGACAAAGGAGACAAAACATTACGAAAACTGCAGGTTGGAAACAATGTGAGAATGTCAAGGCAAGATGGTGTCCAGCTCAGGATTCAGGAACATCTGACCACCCGAGATCTTACGTAGTTCAGACACCAGATGGACAAAGGTACAGAAGAAATCGAAAGTATTTGATGTTCGCCTCAAATGCATGTTCTCCCCGTGTCTCCGTAGGTTTCCTCCGGGTACTCCGGTTTCCCCTACCACTAAAAAGATGTACAATAGGTTCCTCTCTTGGGCCAGGACTCCCCTGTAAAAGAGATTCTTAATCTGAATGAGACTTTCCTGGTTAAATAATGGTCAAATAAAGAATCAAAATGTGCAAACATGATGAGCGAAATGTTACTCAGCAGAATGTCGTTAACAGTGCAGACTCACAGAAAGAACCTGAAATGTATCATCAACCTGTAACCATTGCTGATGTCAGCTCATAAATGCTTCATACAAGAACAGCTAGTGGTCGTGTTGTTAATAGACCTAAAAGGCTAGTTGTTAAACACTTCTCTAAAACAGAAAAAAAAGTAAGGTTAAACTAAAATGTATGCAATGCCAGAAAGACAAAAAGTGCATGTGTTTATTCAAAGCATGAGGCGTTAAAAAACCACAACCTTACTGCTAACTGTATAGCTCACTGGTTTTATGACTATTTCAAATAAATGAATAAATAAAGGGAGATGTCATGATATGTTTATTAGGATTATGTTGATGTTGTTATATGCACTGACCACCAGGCGGCACTGTACAATAAATAAGCAAGATGGCTGATACGACTCGTGCTGTGATGGCCTCAAATACATAATAAAACAAAAATATTCTCTGAGATTTTAATTTGAGGTTTTTACAAGCTGTGAGCCATAATAATCAAAATTCACAGTTTAAGTTGAATTACAGAAATGAGTGCACTTTTTAACTTTATTCACATTTTCTGAGTTTCACCTGTAATGTAACTACAGGAATAACAGGGGATAATGCGTTATGTTTCCAACGTTGGTACCAAGAAATAATGTCTTTATCCTGGGTTAGGGCTATAGGTTTAGTCCTTTTCACATGCACTTACCACATTTGTGTCATTACAGTTTTAGGTGCCATGCTAGTCCCACCCTATTACTGTGTCGTAAAGCACACTTTACAACACACTTTGGATCTTTTTTGACCCAAAGTGATTTATAAGTGCAAAGTTTTTTTCGAGCAGCTTCAATGATCTCGCTCCAATCTTGCATAATTCCTCCCATGACGCGCCCCTGCACCCCCTCGCCACACTCGGTGAAGCCGGGGCATGCAGCTGATGTTACTTCTGCTTGAGTAATGTTTTATAATGGCTGTATTTTTGTCACTCTCTTACCCAGACAGAGTGTAGTGGACGCCCGCGATCTCCCCCCGCACTGCCGGAATCGTGACCTCACCCAGTTTGTCCTGAATCACTCCTGCTGCAAAGTGACGCACTGAAATACAACAAGGCAAATGTTATTTCCACTGGGAACACTCGGGTTCGGCGTCTAATAGCTGCACAACCGATGAGCACAGCGGGACACTAACAAGTAGAATCCTCCAATCTGAATATGAGGAAAATATGAGGAAAAAAACATATTGGACACTTTCTTCATTTGGTATTTCTATGAACATATGTGTGCCTACTTTTCTGACAATACAGCTATATATAAATCAATTAGGTATTGAGAAATCTTTAAACTATTGGTAGGTACAAAAACTATTGGAGTCTTAGTTTATTTTAAAAGCACAGCGTTTTTGATTATACAGTTACCAGCAGTACAAAACATGCTCCTAATGATTGTCTCGACACAGAAAATGTTATTTTTGCAGTCGGTAATCAAAGAATGGGTTTGGTTGAGGGTCCGTGTACCTTTCATTCAATCAATTTTCAACTTGAAAACAACAATGAAATTACCCAGAAATGTGTGCTATCAGCATTTTTCATTTCATAAAATGAAACGAAATCACTCAAATTGACACGTATTTTCATATTTCAATATGATACAAAAACGGAAAAATGAAAATTGAAATCACAGCCTCAGAGCGTCATTATTTTGTTTTATCGATTTGCGTATAGCCGGAAGTTCGGTTGTACGGTTCATATTAAGGTCCGACCTGAAACACAAATTTAGATAAAAACTAACGCGGAGATTGTATACATTGTTCAATTTTCAGTCCTGGGGTATTAGCACTCCTTTATAATAATTCCTCAGAGATGGGATTGGTTATGCACGGAGCTAACTACAGCGCTATGCTAGGTGGCCAACGCGCCCGTAGCAGGCCGCAGATGGCACTACCTGGAGTGCGTAACTCGTGCGCTTCCCCGAGCTCCTTTCTCCTCCTCTAAACAATGCACGAGTCTTCTGTCCACCTAGATGCGGACTCTCTACATTTGTGTAGAATCTGACATTCTGCGAGATGGATTGGACCGAACGCTTTAGCTACAATTACGCACGGAGCTAAACATACTGTGCCAAGTGGCCAGAGCGCCGTTCGCAGGCTGGGAAGGTGGCACAACCTGGGGCGCGTAGGTCGTGCTGTCCCTTGAGCGTATCTCTCCTCCACTTTGATGTTCGAATTTTTGTTCAAGATTAGGACTCTCAACGTTTGCGCACTCACCTGGAACACCTCCCCAGCTGACCAGTTCTATAGCCCCAAGGAGGGCTTTAGTAAACAGCGGTTTATTGTAAAAAAAAAAAAAAACCTGGTTAAATTGTATTATGAAACATTATGGAGTCATTGATCACTTATGATACTGAATATTTGTTCTGTCTTGTGCAGAACGGATCAATATATATATATATATATATATATAAGTACCCAAAAAGTACAGCCAGATGCCCATACCTGAAGCCTTGGAAACTGCCAAACAAAGGCTCCAAGCCTTGGCCAGCCGCCTAAAGAGGTACACGAGAGATAACGAAGCCAGACGAGTAAACCGGCTGTTCGCAACTCAACCGGCGAAAGTGTACGCTCAATGGCAGGGCAGAGCAGACCCTCCAAGGCTGGAAACTGAACAGTACTGGAAAGGAATATGGGAGAAGGAGGCAGCACACAACAGTGATGCACAGTGGCTGGTGGCTCTGAGAGAGGACCACAGCAACCTCCCTGAACAGAATCCAGTTACCATCACAGTGACAGACATCCAAGAAAGAGTCTCAGGTATGAAAAACTGGACAGCACCAGGCCCTGACATGATACACGCCTACTGGCTAAGAACTCACGGCACTCCATGAGCGCTTGGCAGCACAAATGAACCATATGCTGAGAGATGGGAATCACCCTGAATGGTTAACCGAAGGGCGCACAATCCTGATCCTGAAGGATCCCTCAAAGGGTACAGTCCCATCCAACTATCGGCCAATAACCTGCCTCTCCACAATGTGGAAGCTCATGTCCGGCACCATAGCGGCTAAGATAAGCGGGCATATGAATCAATACATGAGCACAGCTCAGAAGGGAATCGGTAAAGATACCAGAGGTGCCAAACACCAGCTCCTGGTAGACAGAACAGTCGCTCGAGACTGCAGAACCTGACACACTAACCTGAGCACTGCCTGGATTGATTACAAGAAAGCCTACGACTCAATGCCACATACTTGGATCATTGAATGCTTGGCACTATACAACATCAACAGGACTCTAAGAGCCTTCATTGCAAACTCGATGAGGTTGTGGAAAACCACCCTTGAGGCCAATGGCAAGCCACTTGCACAAGTCTCCATCAAATGTGGCATATACCAAGGAGACGCCCTGTCCCCACTGCTGTTCTGCATAGGTCTGAACCCCTCAGCCAAATAATCAACAAGACTGGCTATGGATACCGACTCAGGAACGGGGCCACCATCAGTCACCTCCTCTACATGGATGACATCAAGCTGTACGCTAAGAATGAGCGAGACATCGACTCACTGATCCATACCACCCGGATATACAGTGCAGACATTGGGATGTCATTCGGACTAGAGAAGTGTGGTCGGATGGTGACTAAGAGAGGGAAGGTAGTCCACACAGAAGGGGTCTCACTCCCAGAAGGAACAATAGCAGACATTGAGGACAGTTACAAGTACCTCGGAATCCCACAAGCAAATGGCTACGAAAGCGGCTACGGCCAAATACCTCCAACGAGTAAGGCAGGTCCTAAGAAGCCAGCTCAATGGCAAGAACAAGTCCCGGGCAATAAACAGCTACGCCCTGCCAGTAATCAGATACCCGGACATTGTAGTGGTGGACAAAGAGCAGAGGAAAGCCGTGGTGGTTGACATAGCAATACCAAGCGACTTCAACATCAGGAAAAAGGAACACGAGAAACTAGAGAAATACCAGGGGCTCAGAGAAGAGCTTGGAGAGTGAAGGCATCAGTGGTGCCCGTGGTCGTTGGGGCACTCGGGGCAGTGACCCCCAAACTGGAGGAGTGGCTCCAGCAGATCCCAGGAAATACATCAGACATCTCGGTCCAGAAAAGTGCAGTTCTAGGAACAGCAAAGATACTGCGCAGAACCCTCAAGCTCCCAGGCCGACGGTAGAGGACCCGAGCTTGGAGGAAAAAGAGACCGCCCGCGGAGGGTGAGGAAGAGTTTTTTTTTTTTTTTTTTTTTTATCAATATAATGTATACATCTTGCACATGGCTTGGCTTGTACTTTTCAATTTGATGAAGCAAAAATTCTGATCCGTTCTGCACAAGACAGAACAAATATTCAGTATCATAAGTGATCGATGACTCCATAATGTTTCACTAATAATAATACAATTTAACCAGGTTTTTTTTTTTTTTACAATAAATCGCTGTTTACTAAAGCCCTCCTTGGGGCTATAGCTGGTCAGCTGGGGAGGTGTTCCAGGTGAGTGCGCACATGTTGAGAGTCCTAATCTTGAACAAAAACTCGAACATCAAAGTGGAGGAGAGATACGCTCAAGGGACAGCACGACCTATGCGCCCCAGGTTGTGCCACCTTCCCAGCCTGCGAACGGCGCACTGGACACTTGGCACAGTATGTTTAGCTAAAGCGTTCGGTCCAATCCATCTCGCAGAATGTCAGATTCTACACAAATGTAGAGAGTCCGCATCTAGGTGGACAGAAGACTCGTGCATTGTTTAGAGGAGGAGAAAGGAGCTCGGGGAAGCGCACAAGTTACGCACTCCAGGTAGTGCCATCTGCGGCCTGCTACGGGCGCGTTGGCCACCTAGCATAGCGCTGTAGTTAGCTCCGTGCATAACCAATCCCATCTCTGAGGAATTATTATAAAGGAGTGCTAATACCTCAGGACAAAGAACTGAAAATTGAACAATGTATACAATCTCCGCGTTAGTTTTTATCTAAATTTGTGTTTCAGGTCGGACCTTAATGTGAACCGTACAGCCGAACTTCCAGCTATACGCAAATTGATAAAACAAAATAATGACGCTCTGAGGCTGTGATTTCAATTTTCATTTTTCCGTTTTTGCATCATATTGAAACATGAAAATACGTGCCAATTTGAGTGATTTCGTTTCATTTTATGAAATGAAAAATGCTTATAGCACACATTTCTGGGTAATTTCATTGTTGTTTTCAAATTGAAAATTGATTGAACGAAAGGTACACGGACCGTTGAGGACCTATATAAATTTCATTTAGTCAACCCGCTTCGGGTCGGTGGGGAGTCCTTGCCCCAAGTGGAGGAGTTCAAGTATCTCGGGGTCTTGTTCACACGTGAGGGACGGATGGAGCGTGAGATCGATAGACGGATTGGTGCGGCGTCAGCAGTGATGCGGTCGCTGTATCGGACTGTTGTGGTGAAGAGGGAGCTGAGTCAGGGAGCAAAGCTCTCGATTTACCGATCGATCTACGTTCCCACCCTCACCTATGGTCATGAGATCTGGGTAATGACCGAAAGGACAAGATCGCGGATACAAGCGGCCGAAATGAGTTACCCGGGAGGAGCTCGGAGTAGAGTCGCTGCTCCTTCACGTCGAAAGGAGCCAGCTGAGGTGGCTAGGGCATCTGTTCCGGATGCCTCCTGGTCGCCTCCCTCGGGAGGTGCTCCAGGCATGTCCTATTGGGAGGAGGCTTCGCGGGAGACCCTGGACACGCTGGTGGGACTATGTCTCTGAGCTGGCCTGGTGTCGCCTCGGGGTCCCCCCAGAACAGCTGGAGGAGGTGTGCGTGGATCGGGAAGTCTGGGCATCTCTGCTGATGTAGCGTGTTTTAGATGGTCACACAGAGACACGGGAGGCCAGACTCTGGGTACTGCTCTCTCTTTTAATGCCAGGTCCTTTAACACAGCGACAGGAGACACAATTAGAGGACACACAGTGGCACAGCTCCCAGCACGCAGGTTGCTCATCTCAATTAATTAACATAAAGTATACAGTATCTAAAATAACACTTATATAATTTTACACAACACTCAACATTTTCTAATTAAGTAATTTGGTTGTTGTACTAATTGACTATTTGGATTTACAGTTTTAAAAATGTAACAAAATAAAATACAGCATAAAAATTTGCAGTACCAGAATTTTTCTCTAAAACCTTCAACAAACCTTTAACACAGCGACAGGAGACGCAATTAGAGGACACACAGGGGCACAGGTCCCTACGAGGGCAAAGGAATAAAATAAATTAAAACGTCAACATAGGCGCTAAGAAATCCGTTTTACAGGCTAAAAATAGTTCATGACCTAATTAACTTCTACTTCGTTTCACAGTTTATGATGTTATGTTCGTGTTTCTGACACTTTTATTTGACTAACAGAGCTTAAACAAGTGTTAGCTAAACTCATAGGGAGACTCGAGGAGCACAACTTACCAGCACGCAGGTTGCTCATCTCAATGAGGGACAGAGCAGACCGCTGGATACAGGGGGGCGGGGGGGGGGGGGGTCGCACCAATTATGGTCCCTGCGCAACAGGCACTAAAGGAACTATATTACTCAGTAATGACACTTATAAAATAAAAATATCTCACAAAATTACAAAAAAATGGAGATACTAAAAATAATAAAAGAGGTTCACTATAAAGTTTTGAGGATGTTCACTTAAAAAAAATAATCCTGTTACACTGAGACTGCTGCCCCCGCGACCTGGCCCCGGATAATGCGGAAGAAAATGGATGGATGGATGGATGGATAGTCAATCTCTCCATGGAGACGAGCCTTGAAACGCCCCGCCCCCATCAAAGTTACAGAATACAAAAATGGTGTCATGGCGAAGTGAAAACAGGCATCAACCTCACTCTCTCTTGTATTGGTACAGCTACATTTTTTGCCCTTTACTGTGAGTTGCATTTGTGGTTTCTGTGTTCCACATTGTTTTACTGGATACTTTTGTAAGTCTTTGCCATGTTTTTGTGGAGGTTTGGTGGAATTTTTTACTGCAAGAGTCAATAATGGTCCTGAAGAAAGCAGCTTTTTAAAAGTAAACAAACAGCTAGCTTACCAGCTAAACCCATTTGAGACCTACATATATCTTCTTCTGAGACACTGAAGAGGCACCAAGAGCCCCCACACCTGCAGCACAGTGGAGACGTCACAAGAGGAGCTACAGGAAACAAAAAAGAGACAAACAAGGAGGTATCCAGGCAAGACTACCAACGAAGCCACACATGCCTTCTGTCCCTACTAGTGTTCTGGCTAATGGGCGTTCACTGGAGAGAAAAAAACAATGCAGGACACCACGCTCTGAAACAGGGACAAACCCAGGAGGCGCCGCACCGTTTCAGAGGAGACTGAAGGCAGCCAGCCAGGTTTCCTCCAGGTGCTACGGTTTCTTCTACCTCCAAAAACATGCTGGTCAGGTTGGTCCACAGTGGCAGCGCGGCTCAGGACTAACACATGAACACTATTTCATTGTACGCTTGTACAATGACAAATAGAGCACTTACTTACAATAAGATGAAAATACCTGTAATAACATAAATGTGTGTCATCACCACAATATGACACATATACATTTTGAGAAAAAAGGAAAATGAGAAAAGTTTATTTCCCATAGAAATCTAAGGAGAAATGTTGATTCAGTGCAACAATGAAACACATCAGGCGAATGATTTGTTTCCAGATGAAAGTTGATGAAAACCGGCCTGTATTAGTTTACGAAAATTACTTTTTCCTTTAAAGGTGCATTATGCAAATTATTATGTGAAAAGAAAAAGTTGATATTTGTGCATATTTGACCTTGTAGTGACCCAGCGGCTGTATGAGTGGTCAGCATGGTGTCTTTACTTTCCATCACGGTGGCTTCTAAGATGCTCCATTGTTTGAACGTTTTTCTGGTGAGAGGCTCTGTCAGCAGTGAAAACCTTCCAAACAACTGATCCTGGAGCATCCTAGATGCCACTGTGATGGAAAGTAAAGGTGCGATGCTGACCACTCATACAGGTCAAACTCGGACAATTAGAATATTGTTAAAAAGGGCATTCATTTCTGTAATTCAACTTAAACTGTGAAACTAATATATAATAGACTCATTACATGCAAAGATATATATAGCCTTTATTTGTTATAATTTTGATTATTATGGCTCAGCTTGTAAAAACCCCAAATTAAAAATATCATAAATTTTAATATTTTGAAAATGGCTTGACATGTCACTTTGCATGCAATGAGTCTATATCATATATTAGCTTCACATTTTAAGTTGAATTACAGAAATAAATGGACTTTTGCACGATATTCAAATTTTCCGAGTTTCACCTGTACAGCCACTGCACTACAAGGTCAATTATTATTATCATCATCATCATCATCATCATCATCATTATTATTATTATTATTATTAGTCAGATTTGTTTTGTTTTTAATTGGAGGAAGTGTTAGTCAGCTACCTGGATGACATTATAACATACAAACATACATTCTGCCAAATCAAAGTTGACCTTGCATGATATTTCTCCTTGGATACAGTAAAACTAAACTAAGCATGTCATTCCCTCACCCGTCTGCAGTCCTTTGTCGGTCAGAGCCAGTTGGATCACGGGGTTTTCTCCAGAAGTGACCGTGATTAGCACGAATGATGTTAATAAAATGTTCAGCATCTTGATCGATATTCTGTAAGAGAGTAACATTACTGCCATTGTGTTTATTAAACATCAACTTACATAGTTGCATACAAATAAACCACGACCATTACTTAACCTCTTAACCACCACTATAACTGAGCACATTTTCTCCAGTTCGACTTTACCCAAGTCTAAAAGCTTCTTGAAAATAGCGACAAAAACGAGACGTAAATGAAGATTAAAGCACAGCAAAAAAGCATCAAAGAGCGACAAATATGCAACAAAACAGGCAACAATAAAGTGACAAATACACAACAAAGCAAGCAACAAAAAAGTGATTAAAAAAAGCGACAAAAGAGTGATTAAAAAGCAACAAAAATCCGAAACGACAAAGCAACAAAAGTCTTGTTTGGGTAAACCTGGACTGGAGAAAATGCACTCAAATGCGCTAAAACATATTTAATACACAATTTTCTTAAGATTTTACTTATGAGTTTGACATTGTTTGTGCGGTTTATTGTTTCACTTCCTGATTGGACACTGACAGGAAGTGACATAGATAGAGGTAAACAATTTTAAACTGTTGCCGTGCCGACCATGTTATGTCAATGTCCTTATATCTATGTCATTAGCTTAAAATTGTTTCTAAAAATAACTTTTCCTCACAGCTTTTCTTCATAGCCGCTTCACTAATATAAAATTATAATTATTACTTACAACAGATGTCATCCATCTAAGTAATGATTACAAAAGCATTAAAACCTAAAACTCTAAGCAGGTAGTACTTACAGTACATTCCAAATGTTTATGCAAATTGTATTTAAGTGTCATAAAGGTTACATTTTTTGTTTTTTGATTAAACTCATGGATGGTATTGTGTCTCAGGGCTCTTTGAATCACTGTCTGAGATCAATCTCAGACGCCTGTACTAATTCATTGTCAGGTAAACCCAGTTAAGGGAAACACTACTGAAATAGGATGTTCCACATCAATAAGCACACCACCATTTTCAAGCAATATGGGAAAGAAAAGGATCTCTCAGCTGATGAAAAGCTTGAAATAGTCGAATGCCTTGGACTAGGTATGAAAACCTTCGATATTTCATAAAAGATTAAGTGTAATCATTGTATTGTTAAGAGATTTGTGGCTGATTCAGAGCACACACGGGTTTGTGCAGATAAAGGCACAATGAGGACGGTTTCTGCCACACAAATACATCAGATTAAGAGAACAGCTGCTACAAAGCAGCAAACAGGTATTTGAAGCTGCTGTTGCCTCTGGAGTCTCCCGAACATCAAGGTGTAGGACCCTCCAGAGGCTGCAGTTGTGCATAAACCTTCTATCCGGCCTCCCCTAAACTTTTCATTGAATGCTGCTGAGCAGAAACGGCTGCAGTGGGCCAAGAAATACATAAAGAATCATTTTCAAACAGTCTTGTTCACTGATGAGTGCCGTGTAACCCTGGATGGTCAGATGGATGGAGTAATGGATGGTTGGTGAATGGCCACCATGTCCCAACAAGGCTGTGATGTCAGTAAGGAGGGGGCGGAGCCATGTTTTGGGTCAGAATCATGGGGAGAGAGTTGGTCGGCCCCTTTAGGCTCCCTGACGCCGCGCTCACACCTAGAGCGGCGGAAGAGAAGAGAGCAGCGAGCTTCCATTCATTCCCTATGCTGCCTGGCGACCGGAAAGAAGCCTCCGGAAATCCACATGAGAGCAGGTGGCTGCGGGGCCTTATCGTGCCGAAAAGGCCCCGTGCTGCATAGCGTTGGAAAAATTTCAACGCTATGCAAATACAGAGCCATTTCCGGTGGCGACCACCAACCACAGAACATGATCTGACAGACACCTGTGCATTTCAGCTGCGTCTCCAACCCAACCTCCACGTGCTCCTGCACAAGGGGAGCTGGCGAAGGAAGTAGAGCAAGCTGAGCAACGGAAAACATTTTTTTTTAGTGTGAGCCCGGCCTGATGGTGTGAAAATGACCTCTGAAAAATATGTGGAGTTTCTGACTGACCACTTTTTTCTATGGTACAAAAAGAAGAGCCGTGCTTTCCCTAACAAAATCCTCTTCATGCATGACAACACACCATGTCATACTGTAAAGAATAGCTCTGCATCATTGGGCATAAAAGGAGAGAAACTTATGATGTGGACCCCATCCTCCCCTGACCTCAACCCTATTGAGAACCTTTGGAGCCTCAAACAAAACATCTATGAGGGTGAGAGGCAGTTTTCATCCAAACAGCAGCTCTGGGAGGCAATTCTGACATCCTGCAAAGAAATTTAAGCAGAAACTCTCCAAAAACTCACAAGTTTAATGGATTTAAGAATTTGGAAGCTCCTATCAAATAAGGGTCCTATGTTAAAATATAACTTGACCTGTTAAGATGTTTTTGATTGAAATAGCTTTTGATTTCAGTAAATATGACCTCCTAATGCTGCACATTCAACAAATGATCATTTTCAGTTCTTTACAACCTATAAATTGTATTGAAACGCTGCTGTGCATAATCATTGGAACAGTACATTTTAAGTTGTTTATCATATTTATTTTTGAATAAAATGCTGTTATCATTGGGAGTTAAAGACTTGAAAATTATGCTGACTGTCATTTGAGTTGACAATTTAGAAAATATGAGAAAAATATCATTTGCATAATCATTTGGAATGTATCATTTGTTTGAATATGCAATTTTTTTGGGATCAATTCTTAAGAAATATTCAAAGTTTTATATAATGTTATGTTTTGTGTGTCCTATTACATCACCACTCAATTGTATACCAATATCAGCCTGACTACTTTTAATTTCTAATTGACTAAGATAAATTATTGTAACATAACTGTAATTAAGTTATCAATACTCAAACTATGATTACATTTTGCAAACAAAATCACTTATTTCTACTTCTACCGAAGTTTAAACACAAAGGTTCCTGATTCTGAAAAGTGCATATTTTCTACCTACCTTCTTTGAATGCAACCTTTATTGAAATCGTTTTACGGTGTTTACGGTGTTTAACACTGACCTTGATCATTTCAGTGCCCAAATGACCTTCACTGAGGAGCTAATGAACTTATTTTGTAGTGTTGCAAAGATGAGGGCCTCCACCTGCTGGGTCTTGCTTGAAATTTTTTATGGGCTAACCAACATGCTAGCATCTCTATTAGCATCTCCTAGGCTAAAGGTACGGCTCTACTTAAGCTACTTTTTTACAAGTTGTGGGATACAATTGGTTGTTCTTCCCGTTATTGTAAAAGCAGACTTCTGTGATGAAAAAAATACCTTTCTGCGTGTTGCATCTAATTTTAAAGTTTTTAAAAAAGTTTTTACATTACTGTGACAGTACTTGATCGCTGAAAGTTGTGAAATATGCTTACAAATTTGGATCTGAGAAATTAGGAGAATTCTTTGTTATAAGTGCTTACAACATGTTTTCATGATTTCTGATTATTACTGGCGGGTTTTGGTTGCAATCATAGTTTTATGAAGAATAGAATAGAATAGAATAGTCCTTCTCCATGCACATCTCCTCCAGCCGTTCAGGGGGGAATCCCGAGGCGTTCCCAGCTCAGAGATATGGTCCCTCCAGTGTGTCTTGGGTCTTCCACGAGGCCTCCTCCCAATAGGACATGCCTGGAACACCTCCCAAGGGAGGCGAATAGGAGGCATCTGAAACAGATGCCCGAGCCACCTCAGCTGGCTCCTTATAACGTTAAGGAGTGGCAACTCTACTCTGAGCCCCTCTCGGGTGACTGAGCTACTCACCCGATCTGAAGGTGTTCATTCAGCCGCCCTGCTAAGGAAGCTCATTTCGGCCGCCTGTATCCGCGATCTTGTCCTCTCAGTCATTACCCAGATCTCATGACCATAGGTGAGGGTAGGAACAAAGATTGACCTGTAAATCAAGAGCTCTGTCTTTTGAATCAGCTCCCTCTTCACACAACAGTCCGAGACAGCGACCACATCACTGCCAACACCGCACGGATCCGTCTGTCGATCTCACGCTCCATCCGTTTATCACTGAGAACAAGACCCTTGCCATTAGGCAAGGCAGGCAGCTGCCTGGGGCCCCCAAGCCAGCAGGGGCCCCCAGAGGGCCAACAGATTTGACAGAAACAACCAAGAGAATACAGTCACTGCAGTAGCAGTGACAAGGTGCAACGACAATTGGCCGTCGCATACTCCCTGAAAAGGCCCCATGAGCCCAGCCCCTCCCTCACGTGGAGAGAGAGAGAGAGAGAGAGAGAGAGAGAGAGAGAGAGAGAGAGAGAGAGAGAGAGAGAGAGAGAGAGAGAGAGTGTTGGGAGAAAACAGACGCAGCTCCGACAAAATGTGGAGAAGTTCTGCTTCTGGCAGCAAAAACGAAAGAAAAGGAGGATAAAGAGGAGGAAGGAGAGCAAGACAGCAGCGAGTGTAATGAGTTACTGTGGTTGTATGTCTCTGAAGTGCTTTGTTTTAGCAGCCGTCATTGTTTGGCAGGCAAATATCATCAACAAGCTAGCCCCCCCCGTCCTGCTGACATTCCTGCTTGGACCCCCTGGTGCCCTTGCTACACCACTGCCTGAGATATACTGAACTCATCCACATAAAATAAATTCATGGTCTGTTTAAAAAAACCTTCTATTATCAACAGTAGTTCTACCTCTTTGTCACATCCTGATGTGAAATAACTGCAACCGTTTTGCTGACTTGATTTAAAGCTCAAAAAAGTTGATTTAGCCTAATTTGTCTTAAAAAGTTGTTGAAGCTTCAAGAAATCAGTTAACTGACTGGCCATAAAATATTTGATTTATTTATCTCTTAATTCAACAAACAGTCGTTTTTTTCTCACACACCATGATAAGATCCATTGAAATCACATTGAACAACTTGAACAGGAGGAGTATATTATCAGACAAGCGTATTTTTTTTTCATCGTAAAACACAAGAAGGACCCACTTTCATCACTGCAAAAGTTCATCCGAAGTTTGCAACACTTGAAACACAGAAACCAAACAGGACCAAGATGTAACACAAAAAGAAACCATTTAGACAGGTGCACAGGGCTCACTCTGCGGACACGAGGCGGCACGTCTATCTTCCTTCCTCTTACACAAGCCCTCACTTTAATATGGCGCTCATACGGCCTTAGAAACAACCATCCACTAACTATGATTGTAGATATTAAAGCTAGAGTGAACATACCACTATTTTCCCACGTACAATGCATTACTTAATCTTTGGCCACATACTGATTGCATTTTCCTGCATAGCTTCCTTCCTACTTTTCATTTAGGAATGGGCGATTTTTCAAAAAATAATATTGCAGTTCCCCTTGAGCCATTGTCATGATTTTGCTTTGATCGCGATCGAGCAACATAGATTCATCAGATTTTTTTAAAAGGTCACTAAAGCTACACCTTGCTTCTGAAGGTTGACACTTTTTTACGATTGGTTAAAGCGGCCTGTCACTCACTAAGAGCTTGACTGACCAATAGCAGAAGTGTAGGTAAAGATATAACTCTTTTCAATCACAATATGATGATCTCTCAAGAACTGGCAGATCATCACAGGGACCAGATCATGATTGGGTTATTATCGACATATTGCCCAGCCCTACCTCCAGCCTTTCAAACTATCGCATATTCCAAGTTTCTGCCACATCATTGGCCAATATAACATAGAGTTTAAGATGATGGGTTTCATTGGCCCCTAGGAAGAAGGTAGGAGGATCAAAACCCACCGGTAAGCTTGTGCATAGTTACATTTTCCTACAGTTTGGTTACTTCGCTAATTTTTCACCTGGCGCGCCCCTGTCCCTTTGCCGCGATCGCTGCGGTGCCGTCCCGTGCCGCAGCCTAACCCCTGCGCCGCTGATCACCTGTAACTCGGGCAGCTGTTTAACCAGTGATATCCACTTTGACATCCACAGTTTTGATATTCAGTTTTTCACAGACTCCATTCTCCAGATAAAACACTACACACACTGTACACCCCGCGCACAAAGCCACCGCCTCATGCATTATGTTTTTCCCCCAATGAAATACTTTGTACTACGTTACTTGACTATGATTTTTTTTTGTTTTGTTACAAAGAGTCCATTATTGCACATGATCACGAAGGCAAAATAAAAAGATGTACAGCTCACACAAATATTATCTCTTGATGATTTGATCCGATTGGCCGCACGTATACAGTCTTGCATCTTCGTTGTTCAGTCCGGGAGATCGTACGTGAACGCCTCGATCAGCCCCTCGATGGAGTGGATGAGTCCGGAGATGGCGCAGATGCCGCCCACGAAAAAGATGGCCACGTCGAAGAACACGTGGTGCCACTGCAGGTTCCGCCACTGCAGCTTGAGATGGAAGAGGCTGGGCAGGAGGAAGGCCAGGCCCGCCCCGGTCAAGCTCCCCGTCAGCCCCATCAAGAGGGCGAAGTGCGGGACGAACACGGCCATGAGCAGCGTGAAGACCACCAGGGCCACCCTCAGCCCGAGTCCCCAGGTCTTGAGCTGCCCGTTGGGGCCGTAGCAGTCCGGGAACAGGGCCCCACCGCCGTCATGGAAGAGCGATTTCTCCATAACCTCCACGGCGGCGAAGAACGGCAGCGGGTACGACAGCAGCGCCTTGGCCACCAGGAAGAGATTGACCACGGCGCGGATGGAGTACGGTAGATTGTCCGTGATGACCTCCTTGGTGGTGTCGGCCCAGGTGAGGTATGCCACCAGCGCGAACAAGCCCTTCAAGACGCAGGCGGCAATGTGCGTCCAGTCCATCATGCAGTGGAACTCGCTCGGTTTCTGCATGTTCCCCTCCAGCGACGGCAGGAAGATCTGCGAGGTGTAGCTGAAGACGATGATGCCGATGGAGATGGGGAACTTCTTGACGTCAATGTAGAACTTGACCTTCTCCCAGGCCCACTCTCTGGCGCGGGACAGGCAGTAGGCGATGACCAAGATGTTGATGACGAAGTGGGCCAGGGTGCAGAGGAAGCTCAATTTGGAGACGGCTTTGAGGCTCTTGAGGAAGGCGCACGGGAGGAGAGCGGCGGTGGCCACAACCGACCAGGCCTTCTGGGAGATGGGGAAACCCGGGAAGCTGTTGTACATGAGGTTACCGCTGACCACCACGTAGAGGATACAGGTCATGACCAGCTCGATGATCTGGGCCACGTTGACCACATGTCCGCCCAGCGCGGGGAAGCGGGGTGCGCAGCAGGCATTGGCGATGTCCACGTAAGAGTCCCGCACGCGCACCTTGATGCCATCCTCGTTATCCTCGTACAGGCAGGCGATCAGGATCTTGCCCGTGTAGCAGCAGACGACGGCCGCGAAGATGATGAGGAAAAGGCCCAGGTAGCCACCATGGAGGATGGCGTAAGGCAAGCCCAGCACGAACATGCCCTGGAGACAGAGGAGGAGAACAGAGTTACTTTGTGCCCTGCTGACTCTTGTGTGTGGAACCCCAACAATAGGGTTTAACTCAAACTACCTTGTGAATGCCCGGTCTTGACAGATTTCAGAAGCTAACCAGGGTTAAGCCTGGTTTCGCCTCGGTGAGTGGTATGTGGTGTAAACTGTCCCTTCTAAAGTGCTTTATGTGACTTGTGTCTATCTGAAGTCCATATTCCCTTTCCTTCCACATTCCAAAACATTTTTATATAAAAATGTTTAGAAGGCGAAAGATTCTTAACTGTGGAAATGGGCACATGGGATTCTTCTAGAGGTATTTACACATCTTGATTGAGTCCACACCTCCTCTTTTGACCTGACCGAGGGCAGACATGGTTCTGGTTAAGACCAAGTTGAGTGCCTGATTTCAAATGTGAAATCTGCTCCTCCTTTTGGGTGGAATTTTCTTGATAGTCTTGATTTTAACTTTCTTTTTTCTTTTTGCAATACCAGTGACCTCTGGGTCCAATCTCTAGCCTCCACAGAAACCTTCAAGAACCCTGAAGTCCCTGAATCCTTCGGGAACCAGCCCAAAACAGATTCCCAGCCTTTTTCCCCTTGAAGCCACCCCTTGTGCATGTTGGAGTCAAACCATGTCCCCGTGTTCAAAAACAAGGCTCCCACAAATGCATCATCACATAAGAATAATGACCAAAAAGTATTTAAACACACACACACACACACACACACACACACACACCACACACACACACACACACACACACACACACACACACACACACACACACACACACGCACACACACACACACACACGCACACACACACACACACACACAAAACGGAAATGTAGTTTTTTCTGCACTTGTAGCCATTTCTCACTCATATTTAATGATTTTTTACCATTTGATTTGCTCAAATAATATCTCTCATGATCGGACCCTCTGACCAGACCAGGCTCCACAGACAGGCGCCTCCCATGTTGGGAACCACTGCATTAGACAATCCATTAAGCCAAACGTTTTAGAAATATGTCGAGTGACAGTTTGTGTCAGCATTTTCAGCATTTTCAGCATTTTCTTCAAAGGCTTAGACCAGGACCTCGTGATTGTGTGTTCTCTTATGGAATATGTCTATTTACCCATAACATAAAAAAAAAAAACATTATTCTGGGGGAAGGAAGAATTTTTTTTAATTTGAAACAATGATTTCCAGGAATATTGGTTTAATTCTTTCCTGGGATATCTTGAGAATTATGGTAGATCCTTATATTAACCCGTGAACCCCTCCACTTTAACCAAGCTCTTTCTTAAGTTTAGTTTATTGTTGTTTTTTGGTAGGGACAGCATGTTAATGAACAAGCCAGACCGGATTGTAGCCTTAGGCTAATTTCCATCCGTCGTCCCCCATGTGCACTCTCAAACACACTCACACATTCATCCTGGTCTATTGTACATGTTTTTAGTGGTAGGGGAAACCGGAGTACCCAGAGAAAACCTACACAGACAAGGGGAGAACATGCAAACTCCACACAGAAAGACCCCGTCCTGGTGGGAATCGAACCCGGACCTTCTAGCTGTGAAGCACGAGCTCTAACCGCTGTATTACCGTACGTCAGCTTTTATGAAGTTTGGCTTTACCCAAATCTAATTCTTGACTTACAGCCTATTGGCCAGTGCAATGTCATTTGAAAGAACTCATCTAAGCTTTTTCCTGTTTTTTGTTGTAGTCGTTTTTGTTGGATTTTGGTCATGTTTAGCCACATTTTGGTCACTTATTTTATTTGTTTATATTTTTTTTGCGTTTCGTCGCATTTTTGTCACATATTCATTGCTTTTTTGTTGTTAAGTTTTGGCTGCATTTCGTTTTTTAGTGTAATGTAACCGTGATAAAGCCACAAAATGTGACCAAAACATGTAAAATAAAATAAAAATAATTTTGTGACGAAAACGAGGAAAGAGCTTATATCAGTTTTGCAGGTTTTCGCTGTCAAATGAGGCGTTATCCTGGCCTATATAGGCTGTAAAATGTCTCGGTTAAGGTGGTGGTTAAGGGGTTAAGTAGGCCGTTTGCAGCTATCGCCCAATGTAACGTCTCATTCTCTCTTCCTTCTACCGCCGTATTTATTTTGCCTTTTGTCTGACTGGGATGTGGGCTCTCTCCTCCACGCGCCCATCCTCCCTTTCCCTTTTCGTTAATCCCTAGATTGTTTCCTTATCACCTTATCTTCCTTCCTTCCTTGGCTCGCATCCTTATTACACAACGACGTCAGATCCACTTCTATTCCTCCGCAAAACGGTGACAAACGTGAGCTCTGTGTCCTCTCGCTCTGCCCGCCTCTCTCCACGCTCCGCTCTGTGAGGCCTGTCTTCTCTTCTCTCGCCATTTTATTGACGCAGCGAGGCCTCGTGTGCGTGCTCCCGACACAGAACAACGCACCCGCATAAAAAAAAAAAATCTTAGCGGAAATGTAACAGGCGTTTAACCAGATTAAATACTAATATCGATTGGGGGAAGAGCCCGACATTGTGTGCGCGCGTTTGGGCCCGGGGCTATCGGCGCTGCGGCCTGGCTCTGTGGCGCCGCGATAAAAAGATTTGAATACATACATTTTTAATGCGTGGGCTTAAGATTTCCAATTAAAGCGTGAAAAGGACCAGTAATTGAAATTTTTGTGAGATTGGGCGCACATTTAAAGCCCGTATAGTTAGTGCTTATAGCGCAGACAGTGGGAGCAATAGCAGGTTTTATGACAAAAAGCCGTATTATATGACACGCTGTTCTCAGTTTTCGATCGCAATTAATGTCCCAACATTTACTGGCAATGCTGCTGTCTATGGCTCTGCGTTTAAACCATGACGGATAGAGTTCATTCAAAATAGATTGTTGGGAAAATGTAGCTCATTATTCACATCCACAGCTATTGTCTGTTAAATATAGGCCTATACTGTACACTTAACAGACAGTAGGCCTATCAATTTTACGCACAGGACACTTTGGACTTTCAGAGTTGCAATTCACCAACATAATATCCCTGGTTTTCGATTATGACTTAACATATCGTGTTGAACATTTTTTACAGATAAGCCACAACTATGTAAAATACTGTCTACATACTGGCAAGAACGGATTTGCACCAAATGTGCCATTTACGCACACTTACGCTTTCCCTCTTAGGCCCCATGCATTTATAACTAATATTCTGAAACATCGGGAAATCCTCCCAAATGGCCAATGCCTTTCGCCTTCGAGTCTGTGTATTCATATAAAATACCCTAGCCCTATAGGGTGACGTGAAGAGTAAAAGTGAAGGTGACTCCTGTCAAAGCCTCGGGGCCCGCACAGCGAAGGCTCGTGCGCGTTTGTGACAGGTGAGCTGTCGGTGCCACGTGACCCGCTGACTCCACAGCGGAGAACATTAACGTCAAGGCCGAGACACAGGCCGAGACAGCGCGGACAGCGCGGGGCTGGAGCGCTTTCAGGCCGCGGTTCTTGAAAATTCACGTATTCAGATAGGACTTTGCAGGATAAATAGGCCTATATGATAAATGTAGACTAATCGGAGATGATAAGGACGTTGCATCGTCATATCCTATGACAAGGGGGGGGGGGGGGGGGGGGGAACTAAATTACGCACATTTACGCACGATGTAAACTTAATGTCATAATGTCAATGCACTGATGCTTATTTTCTTGTATGCCTTGCACATTTTCCCTCCTAAAATCGCTTTTAGTTGGTGTTTTAGACCTACACACGCCAATTACGCACGCATTTTACGCACAATTAAGACTTAACGATTCAACACCGCTGGCGTCCCTGTCCTTATTTTCTATCATGTAACCCTCCCCTGTGATCGCTCTTTGGCACCTGGATGGCATTGGTGACGTTCCAGCCCGCGTCCCACGACGTGATTTTGGGCTTGGCCTCCTCCAGGGACAAGCTGGTCTTGAGCGTGCCCCTGGGCCCGGTGCCGTCGCGCTGGTAGTGGCTGTCCCCGTCCACGTCCTCTCCGCCGTCCTCCATGTGCCCCCCTGCCCCGAGTCCTCCCGCTGCATCACGTCCATCTGCATGCCCTGCCGGTAGTCATAGTCCAGGTCGTCGCACTCGGCGAAGCCCAGTCCCTCCTCGTCCGTGGCCGCCTGAAACCCCAAGCGGGCGAACACTCCGCTGACCTTGGCCTGCGACTTGTTGGACACCGTGTGGACCGTGTTGGTGATTTTGTTGCTGATTTTGTGGCGGATTAAGTGAGCCATTTTTTCCGATGAGAGCTACAGCGAATGAAAGTGGTGACAAAAGCGTAGAAATGTGTGTTTTTTTTGTTTGAAAGATCCCTCAAACGGCTAAACAGAAGTCATCACTGCCTCCTTGCTCGTTGTCGTCGTTGAAACGCCTCGCAAGGCCTCTCCAGGAAAAAAAAAAAAAATCCAAGTCTCATCCGCTTCTATTGCTTGCCTCTTCCATGTTAACCCCCAAATAGCTCCAGCAGTCTCAATCTCAGGAAATCAAGTTAGAATAAATATCCTAATCCGTTCATTCGTCGCTAAAAATGAGAAAAGTCCATATTTATCCACCGATCGTTATTTTCCTGTCGATGACAGCACGAGCGATGGAATTTCTGCATCAGCGACAGGAGCGCGCGCGGGAGGAGGCACGTGCACGCGCCCGGAGGAGAGGGTCCGCGCGCCGCCGACCAGTGCGCGAGTGGAAGGACGGGAGGCACGTGACGCAGGCAGAGAGAGCAAAGGCCTCACCTGCGCAAACGCCTCGGATATGTCAACACTGTCGACTTTGGCTATTGTCTCCTGTGGTGAAAGTGACGCTTCAGAAATCATGGCTCTGCGAGGTTGTTGGAGCAGACAGGACTATAGGCCTTTAAAAGCAAATGGAAGAAGGCCTAAATGTTTTAACATTTCTTTATAAAATGGTCTGGCAATTTAAAGGCTAGGCTATAAACATTAAGGCATGCGCTTTAACACTATGTCACTGGCTAGCCAGGTCAAAGGTTTGATGTAAGCATTAGCACGCTAAAATAAATCATTGCCTATAATTCACTGTTTACTTAAGAGACTGTGCACAATTTAAAACATATAAATGTACGTGTAGTGTTAGAGAGGCCGGGGCTATTTGTCACACTTTTTGTTTCTAGAGATTGCTGCTCATCAACAAAAAAAGAGTCAGACTTGCGTTAAATGGAAGCTTGAAACCTTGACTTGTAGACATCACTCTCTTTTTTCTACCATATTGAGATAAATAGTTATTAGTTATTATAAACACAAGAACACCGACTGTGACAACCTGCCCCACGTGCGGGGCAAGTTGTCACTATTGTTTTTGGGTTTTGGATGTTAAAGTGCATATGACACATTAGACACAATTTTTGCTAAAACACAGTTAACACGATTATATTTAAGATTTTGCTAAAGATTATACCCAGTTTTCATTAGTTTGACCATTTTTGTGATGTTTATGTTTTCACTTCCTTATTGGACACCGTCAGGAAGTGACATCGAAGAAGGTAAACAATTTTAAACTGTTGCCGTGCAACCATGTTAAGTCAATGGGAAATGAGTGAGTCAAACTGCTATGGAATGTTACCTTCTTTTATGTCACTTCCTGTCAGCAGCTTAAACATTCAAATAAAAATAACTTTTCTGCCCAACATTTCTTCATTAAAATTGCTGCTTCACTGAAAAAAATGATAACTATGCAACTGATGTAATCCATCTAAATAAGTTATATTTTCAAGAGCATTAAAATCTGTCATATGCACTTTAACTTGATATTTGATAAACATTTGTAACTTTTGCTTTTTGAGATAAAAGGACACCATATGTTTTAAAACAGTCGCAATGCAATGCCAGATGTGTTCATAACATTACTGTTGCTCTATGAGGTGTAACATGTACACATTCACTAGAATGACCCAAACATAGGCCTCTTTAAAAGCTAATGTTAAAACAAAGTGATCATGAAAAACATAATAGACACAAAATTAAAAAAAGTCCTACCATTTATACCCCATGTGACAAATAACCCCGAGTGTCCACTTTATGAACAATGTAAGCTTGCTAAAAAAAAAAGTCTTTAGCCTTTATAGTTTTAAAATGGCTCAAATCAAAGCTAACATCTCAGTCTTTCACATCAGTGTCTTTTGTTTAAGGCACTAACTAAAGGAAAGCTCTCATTACAGAAATAACCCAGACATTAAAGTTTGGGGAAAGGCATAACAACAATTCAAACGTGTCCTCTCCTCATGTCTTCAGTCCAAATGAGAAAATTACTTTGGGAAGAGAAGAAGAATACCAATACACATAATATTATATATCAGTACCAGCATACAGTGCCCTCTAGTGTGGCTATAAAAAGCAATGTGACAAATTACCCTGCGTGACAAATAGCCCCGGTCTCCCATACGTGTGTCCTACAAATTCACTTACCTTTTTTTATGTATATTGCTTGCTTTAAAAGCCAAACAGAGACTTATTTTCCCTATCCTATAGAGTTCGGGAAATTCCACAGTTACCATGGAGATCGGCCATCTTTGCAGCTGTTAGCATTGACTAACATTAGCTAAAAACAGTATAAAAAATGGAGAAAAAAAGCCATGGAACAACTCCGTTAGCTGCTGAGTTACTGCTGGTAAATACATCTAACACACTGTGGTGTGCAAGTGTTTTAATGTGAACAATAAATCCAGTATCTTAACTTTTAAAATCTCCATTAGTTTACAATGGCTGCCAATCCCATAATGCTTAACAATATGACATCACATCCCGAACTCTATTGTGTTCAGGTTACTTAGTTTTTCTTGAACTTCACATGTTGATGCTTTGGTCATATAACTGTATAGCCTAGTTTTGAAATGTATAGGCTTTTTAAACCTAGGCTATATAAAAATGGTATCAGTTAGCCAGCAGCTAAGTGGCTAGTGGGAGAAATCAGTTGCTAGCCCCCTCCCTAAAAAAAAAGGTTGTTAAAACAATATTAAGCAATTCTGTTAGCCTACAGGGCGAGTCAAGCAGAACATAAAAGAGAAGTAAGTCATTTGTCAAATCTAAAAACATCCATTTCCCGTCCCCGCCCTTGTGGTGTGGGATAAACCCTTTTCCTTTCCTCCAAACCCCGTCCAATTACGGTCTCCATGGCGACTATCAGAGATTACCCCCGTCCCTATGCCCCCGTCACGCGCGCTCCGTTCAGGGCCCGTTGTGAAGGGAATGAGCTCGTGCCTATCTCTCTCCTGCACGCGCTCTCTCTGTCACACACACACACACCGCTGCACGTGAGGCTCTGTGCTCGGCTCGCGCACACGTTAAACGCTGAATTAATCCTTTCCTTTGTAGTTTTTACACCCAAAACTGTCTCCATGGCAACCGAGCTGACGGAGCCGTGAAGAAACGTGCACTATGGGATTGACAAAAGATGCACCGTGTCTGGGATTTCTGATAGGCTATAGGCGACTCTATTTTAGTATTAGACTAAGCTAGCAGCCAAAATTAATCTCTTAACCCCCGCCTTAACCGAGCACATTGTCTCCAGTTCGGCTTTACCTAAATGAATCTTCAAGCTTCTCGACTCACGTTACTCCTCATTTGAAGGCTGAGGCCTACAAAACTGCCTTTTTTTGGTCCTTATTTGTCGCCTGTTTTGACACCTTGTTTTGTTGCATTTTTGTCGCGTTTTTGTCACCTGTTTTGTCGCCTGTTTTCTTGTGTTTTTGTCGCCTGTTATGTTGCATTTTTGTCTTAGCCTATTTTTGGTCCTTTTTTGTTGCATTTTTGTCGCCTGTTTTGTCGCGTTTTTGTCGCCTGTTTTGTCGCGTTTTTGTCGCCTGTTTTGTTGCGTTTTTGTCGCCTGTTTTGTCACCTGTTTTGTTGCCTGTTTTGTCACCTGTTTTGTCGCCTGTTTTGTCACCTGTTTTGTCGCCTGTTTTGTTGCGTTTTTGTCACCTGTTTTGTCACCTGTTTTGTCACCTGCTTTGTCGCCTGTTTTGTTGCGTTTTGTCGCCTGTTTTGTCGCGTTTTTGTCGCCTGTTTTGTCACCTGTTTTGTTGCCTGTTTTGTCGCCTGTTTTGTTGCGTTTTTGTCGCCTGTTTTGTCACCTGTTTTGTCACCTGTTTTGTTGCCTGTTTTGTCGCCTGTTTTGTTGCGTTTTTGTCGCCTGTTTTGTTTTTTGTTGCCTGTTTTGTCACCTGTTTGTCCCTGTTTTGTTGCCTGTTTGTCGCCTGTTTTGTTGCGTTTTGTCGCCTGTTTTGTCACCTGTTTTGTCGCCTGTTTTGTTGCCTGTTTTGTCGCCTGTTTTGTTGCGTTTGTGTTGCCTGTTTTGTCGCCTGTTTTCTTGCCTGTTTTCTTGTGTTTTTGTTGCCAGTTTTGTGGCGTTTTCAACACTTCTTTGGCTTTTTTGTTGCTGCGTTTTCATCCACATTTATGTTTCATTTTTGTCTCTATTTTGACGTTTTTTTTCAAGGAGCTTTCAGATAAACTGGAGAAAATGTGCAGGTGGGAGTTAAGAGGTTAATATGGTGTAGTCTCAAAATAGGCTACCTAATTGTTTTTTTTACTTCTATTTTTTTTTTTATTCGATTTAGAAATCAAGTGATTTCTAATAGCCAGGCCTAAAATGCGAGCCTGCGTTTAATTTGCTTGTTGCTAATGTTAAAATGCCAGAGCCCAACACACCGTCGCATCCGCTCCTCTGACCGGACCGTGCGTGGGCATCGCGTGCCACTCTTCGGATGTGCGCGTGCGGGTGACATTTGCACGAGCCCGGGTGAGGGGAGGGGGGAGGAAGAGGGAGGGGGATCCAGCAGCCTTGAGGAGCCTCCGTCCGGGCGCGTGCCACCACCTCCTCCTCGTCCTCCACCACGCGCACACGCGCACAACAAACCCGGCTGCACGCGCGCACACAGCAGCTGGAGAGAGCGCAGGCCGAGCGTGAAAATATACGCAACTTTTTTTTTTTTTCATGTCCTCGAGCTGGGGCTAATTTTAAACCACTGCAGCGCGATCCTTTTTCTGTTGCTCATCACATCACGACATGCATTTGTCATAAATACATAATAGGACAATTTTGTGATTGTATTTTTAAACTTTTATTTTTTATAATAATAAAAGAAGCACGCTATATATTAACCTCTTAACCTCCACTTGAACCGAGCGTATTTTCTCCAGTTTGGCATTACACAAACCTAAAAGCTTCTCGACTGGAGAGCAATTGTATAATGCCTCATTTGAAAGCTAAGACCTACAAAAATGATCGTAACTTTTTTTGTCTCGTTGTCGCCGCTTTTTGTTGTGTTTTTAGAGCATTTTTGTCGTGTTTTTACCACGCTTTGGTCATGTTTTTTGTTGGGTTTTGTTGCGTTTTTTGTCACATTTTTATGTTAAAGCAGTACTAAGTAACTCTTGCCCCTAGAGGCCATAAGCGCAACTGCAGGTGTTTTTTTAACTTATTAATTTTCAGTGAGAGTAAATACTACGCTGACAGAAAAGGCGAAGGGAGAGAGGGATATTGTACGTCCAATTACACATTGGAGATCTTTTTTTTCACTCAAACTTGGCTGTAAATACTGTTTAAACTGGCGCTAGCCCGCAGTTAGCTTTGCCCGTTAGCCTGTTAGCTTCTTCTTCGTGATTACCCCCAGAGGGACTACCAAAAGGATTTATTAAGGTAAACAATTTAGTTAGTACTGCTTTAAGCGTTTTTGTCATGTTATCGTCTCTTTTTTGTCATGTTATGTCAGTTTTTGTTGATTTTTGTTGCTTTTTTGTCCCGTTTTTGCTTTTTCATCGTTTTTTTGTTTGTTTCCCCGTTGCTTTTTTTGATGTGCTTTCGCCATGTTTGTGTGTTGCTTGCCGGCACATTTTTGTCACCATTTTGACACTTTTTTTTAAAGAAGCTTTTAGATTTGAGTAAAGCCAAACTGGAGAAAATGAGCTTGGTTCAGGCAGGGGTTAAGAGGTTAAAAGGTACAACTAATTTTATTTATTTATTTATTTGTTTGTTTATTTGAGCAGTAAGTTTGCTCAAAAGGAGTGGGCCGAAGCAAATAGCTTATAAGCGCCCACCCCAAAATTAAAAACAATAATAGTGGGACATATAGGGTCTTAAAATCCCCAAATATTTGTATTTTTTTTTGCTCCAAACCAAATACCAATAATGTAAAAATAAAAATAAATGGGCTACATAAAATAAGTTAATGATAAAATGAAATAGGCTAAACTGCAACGGCGTTCAACCAAAAATGTGAGCTCATAAGTGAGAAAGGACTCGTGCACAGTGCGTTTTATTCCTGCCGCGCGTTGCACAAAATCATGACGTGTCGGCGCGCGCGTCACAGCAGATTATGGCGCGCGAGGCAGAGCTGGATTAGCGCGAGGTGCTCCACAGTGAGATACGTCAAGGAGGCGGAGAAAAGGAGCAACCCGAGCCCCGGTCTGCTTACTAAGGTGTTGGATATCAGTGCTATAGCTATTATAAAAAAAAGACCTTGACAATTGACCAAACAGATTGGCAAACAATGTTCATTATACACAATTATATTGGTTAACAATTGCTTTTTTTGAATGAAGGAGCTGTCCTTGGTGCTGGAGCTGGACCTGCTCCATGTCTGCACCAGCCGTTCCACTGCGCCACGAGTTGCGCCTTTTCCAGTTGACAGACCCGCAGCCTGTGCCCAACAGCTGTTCAGACCGCAATCCGGATCAGGATCAAGCGGCACAAAAAGGCAAAAGAGCATAAATCTCACATATGGTTTAAATTGAGCGTGACCAAAACATTTTATTTGTGTGAAAGATATATGGTCATCTGTGAGCTGTGAATCTCGCTCAACAAGTAGATTGCTTACCCACTTACTTGTGGGGACATGTGCTGCGATTGTGGAAGAAGAAGTAGAAGGGAGTCCTTTTATGTTCACTTCCAAACTGGCTTTAGCCGTATGAACTGGCAACCCAGTGTGAGACTCATGCTTTCTAATCAGATAATTGTTTCTAGAGCCAAAATGGAAAAATGTTAACATGAACAGCTATTACTTTTTTGTAGACTTAACCTCTTATCCCCCGCCGTGTCCGAGCACATTTTCTCTATGTTCAGCTTTCCCCAAATCTAAAAGCTTCTTGACTGGAGAGTTCACAGCCTATGGGCTTATACGCCTCATTTGAAAGCTAAGACTGCGTTATTAACATGTCGTCACTTTTTTGCAGTATTTTCACTATTTTGGCAAGAAGCCAATTTATTAATTATTTTCAAGAAGCTTTTAGAAGAGGCCATACTGGAGAAAACGTGCTCAGTTAAGGTGGGGGTTAAGGGGTTAACCCCTGCCTGAACCGAGCACATTTTCTCCAGTATGGCATTACCCAAATCTAAAATGTTCTTAAAAAAAGTGTTGAAATAGCTACGAAAATGAGGATGGACACTCTGCTCAAAGGAGTGGGCCGAAGCAAAAGCTTTTAAGTGCCCTTCCCAAAAATCTATATAATTAAAATCATCATTTCACAAGAACATAGTGGAACAACAAAGGAACAAAATAGCAACACGGAAACAACAGCAAAACAAAATAGACCATATACACCCGCAGCATCCAAGCCGAAATGACCATTTACAAGATGGTACTTAAATTATGGCTTTACATGACTGAAACTTATGCACTGTATGATTCCCCAAAACGGAGCAATACCGATTACGTAACAACTAATTACGAAACAACTATGATAATAGTACATACTTACAAACTATTTACAAAGAACTATAACTTACAAAACACTGTTTGAAGTGTTCGTACATCAACAGAAAAGAAGCACAATTACAACAACGGTCTAGTTTTATGTACGAAGTCTAGTACAAAGCAAGTAACAAAAGGTGATCATTACATTTCTTTCAGATGGTTACCATGCCTAACATTGTTAGCATTACCAAAAGTCACTAGTTTTATGTTAAAAAGACACATTAATATACATATTATACTCCGTGATTATTATTATGTACATTTATTATGTAAGCCCTACACAGTGTAGTGCGTTAAAAAGCCAGGTGTAGAGCGGGCAGTAAAGGGCAGTAGCTCCTCATCAACACATTTTGTAGATGATGTTCCTATGCTGTGTGGTGCATTAAAAGACGAGGTTTACAAGCCCATTGGGAGGGTCCTCTCAACAGATCCATAGCTCGCCTACCCTAATTCTCTATTTGTAATTTTGAGCAATAGAATGACAACTGTTGAGAGCAACAACATTCTTCCTTAAGTAATAAAAAAAAACATGACAAAAAAACGACAAAAACGCGCCAAACAGCAAAAAAACAAAACAAATAGAGTAAACATGATAAACCATGATAAAAATGTGGCATAAATGTGGCTACAATGCGACAAAAAAAGAGTTACAATCAGTTTTGTTGGCCTTAGCTTTCAAATGAGGCATTTCGCTGTTGCTCTCCAGTCCAGACAAAATGTTCTAAGGCTAAGAGGTTTGTTATGAACATTACAATTGTGTTCAGTACAACCAATAATGAAATGATTCCAACCCTGGGAGGACAGATATGCCACGTTTGTGAAATGTTGACAATTGAAAAAAAAAAGAAAAGAAAAGAAAACCCCATTTATTTGTGCATGCAGTAAGGCACACATTCAACAATCAGATCAACAATATGTGTTTGAATTGTCCTGATATCTGCCCACAGAGCCAGGCCAGGCCCCATTGGTCCATGCTCCAAAATGTAGGACACGGCAATCTTCCAGTGTCAAGTCAAGTCACTGTAACCAACCCAGACTCCCCCCAAGGCTCTGACCACAGCCTACAATGCCCGACCCCCTATACACCCTACTGCACCCCCATACTGCCGCGGGATGGAGCAGTGAGGGGAGAAAGAGACACCAAAACAACCACCGACTCAACCGGCACACAGCCCACACTCCTAAACGCAAAATGGTTACAATTTACTAAGAAGCGCAAAGGTTTCATTTATAGGAAGAATGCATTCAAAAAACAGTATAATTGATCATGTATAAAACAGGCTAAGTATGCATGTTCTGAAACGCATGTGATTCTTGTATCAGGTTAGAACTTCATAGTCTTTTCTCAAATTGTATTACTATTATGTCGGATATGCTTAAAGGGATATTTCGGGATTTTTCGACATAGGGCCTCATTTCCTAGTTATCCAGAGTGTTGTTGATGTCTGGAGATATTTTTTTCTTAAATTCATGCAGTTCTTATATTTGAAGAGCTTAGTGACACTAGGCTAATGCTAGGCTAACGCATTTCTATGGTATCAGTTAGCCTGCATTAAAAACAGTCTGACCCACTCCACAGTGCACCTGAGGTAAATCACTTATAACACCAGACTAACCATATAAATGTCTGTGTCGATAGAATCATTTTAACCATTTTGCATTTAAAATAACTTATATCTGAGCAGCATCAGCTTCGTGGCTGTAAGCTAACGCAGCGACGGAGTGATCTGCGATAAAATAGTCCCTCAAATGTGGTAATTCATGTGATACAAGGTCAGTTATATTTAAACAAATATTCTATTAACACAGACATTTACAGTATATGGTTAGTCTGGTGTTATAAGTGATTTACCTAAGTGTTTTTAATGCAGGCTAACTGATACCATAGAAATGCTTTAGCCTTGCCCTAGCCTAGCGCCACTAGACTCTTCAAATATAAGAACTGCATGAATTTACAAAAAAAATATCTCCAGACATCAACAACACTCTGGATAACTTGGAAATGAGGCCCTATGTCAAAAATCCTGAAATATCCCTTTAATATGAACGGTGAACTGAATCTAATCAAAGAAACTTGTTAGATTCAGTTTCAGATTCAGTTTATTAGCCATTTGCCATATAAAACCACATTGGAAAAAATGTGCAAGGAGCTCGAAGCGCACTGTGAACACATAAAAGGACTTTGCACAACATAAAAACAAATAAATGCTACATTAAAAAAAACAAAAAAACTTAAGGGTGAAATACTGTACAATAAAAAGTAAATACAAAAATTAAAGTGCCTTGTTTAAAGTGATCACGGCGAAAAGAAACTGTTAAGATGGCAATCAGTAGAACATTGTGGCATGAGAAAGAGTCACGCCCAAGAATTTACATTTCTCAACAACCTGCACCTCAGAATCATGAACAGCAATAGGCAACTGATTCCTATTGTGAGAAAAATCAATAACAAGTTCACCTGTTTTTGAAGGGTTTTCTTTACTCTGTTGAACAACATTCTCCACCTCCTCACGATAATGAGATTCATCATTAGAACTGATCAGCCCAATGATGGTCGTATCATCGGCATATTTGATTTTCACATTATTAGGAGATGCTACAAGGTCATGAGTATATGGGGCTCAAAATACACCCCTGCGGGAAACCATTGCTAGCCTACAACGCATCAGACATACAACCATTGATTTGACCCTTTGTTGTCGACAAGTCAAGAAATAAGAAATAAAAAAATGATTTACAAATGGCATCATCAAGTCCAAGGCATTTGAGTTTGTGAATGAGCTTGGTTGGAACCACTGTGTTAAAAGCTATGAATAGCTTTCTAGCATATGATCTACGTTCATCAAGATGTTTGTTTGTTCAGAGCTCTTCTGTTTTTTCCTAAATTGTGCGACTGTTTTAGGATATATCGTTATCGATTGTAGCAAACTGCTACAGTGTTAATTTCGTCGACTAAAATATTTAGTCTTAATTTTAGTCAAAGTGATATTTTTGACGACTAAAATTGGACTAAAACTAAATTAAAAGTTTTTCATGAGACTAAAACTATGACTAAAATGTCCAGATATTTTAGTTGACTAAAATAAGACTAAATAATAATGAAAAGGAGAGACTAAAATCATCCAAACTTCTATTGACCATCTGAAAGAGCCTCAGATCATTTAAATTCTCTGAGCTTTGTTCATGTGGGAGCAGCTCCATGAAGCAGAGGACCTGATTAAATATGATTATAATGAATATTATAAATGCAAAGTCGACTAAATTGACTTGCAATTTTAGTCGACTAAAACTAGACTAAAATTGAACATATTTTTTTGACTAAATCTCGACTAAAATTGAATTACATTTTTGTCAAAAGACTAAGACTAAAACTAAATTAAAATATGTTGTCAAAATTAACACTGAACTGCTACAGTCGCAAATGCATTCAACACTTCATTTTGAAAAATGTTCTGTGTGTTTGTGTTTTCCGTTAGCGTCGTGCTGTTGATTAGTATCATTAAAAGTGCTTGTTGTTGTCGGCAAATGTTTGACCCGCCCACTCACAGCAATAGTTTCACAGGATTGGCTAGAACCACCAATGGTGTGGATTCAAACCTAAGAGCGCGAGCTGTGCAAGACGCATTCTTGTATGTTTTAAAGTCACACTATACCCAGAATGAACAGAGGGGAAAGGCTCAAGTGGAATTCCCAAAAGTCATGAAGAAGAAGAACTTTATTTATATAACACCTTTCACAGACAAATAAACCAAAATGTTAATCAGCCTGTTGTACAGAGTAATTAAAAACATGGCTCGTTGACACAAATCACAAACCACCACCATTGCTGGTAATGACCATACTGATAAACACCACACACCAGCCTTTGAGTTATTAGCTTTCTTTTGTCTGTATCTGAGTTTTGGTGACGCATCAAACATAATCTGCATTTTAGAAATATTTCATTTGTGTTTGGCAGTCCTATCAGCATAAAACAAAGCCACCCACTCCTGTCTTTGCAGGATTCATTATTGACTGTAAAAGCAGTGGAGCACACTAACTTTGCATTATATGAGACACGGCTAAAATGGAACGAAATAGAAAAGTCCAAATTCAAAGTGACCATGTTGTTGTTATAGTCGCCGTTAGGGGGGGGGAAACAAAGTGTCAGTCAGATGGAAGACGTCTTTGCTTTGGCCTCCACAGTTTTCCGCTACATTGTGCAGCCCTTGTACATTTTCCTCTCCTCTTTCTAGGTCTCGCAGTCTGTTCACAAAATGGAGTCTGACTGAGCGTCGTGGTGGTGATGGTGGTGATGGGGGGGGGGGGGGGGGGGGGGTCCCAAAGCGCTTGTAGCCTATTAGCTATCATCATCTCTGACTGTTTGACAAGCACCACAAGCACAAGAGGGAGGGGGGAGAGGAGAGAGAAGCACTGTGCTTGGAAACGGCACAGTGTCACGTCTTACCCCCGGGAGCAAACAACAATAAGCATCAAGAACGTGCGCGAGTGTGTGTGTGTCTGTGCGTGCGCGTGTGTGTGTGTGTGTGTGTGTGTGTGTGTGTGTTGTGTGTGTGTGTTTGTGTGTGTGTGTGTGTGTGTGTGTGTGTGTGTGTGTGAGAGAGAGAGAGGGAGTTTGCGGAGGGGCAGCGCTGACCCAGATCTGTTTATTAGCATCATCAGCAGGAGCAAGAGGAGGAGGAAGTCACTCCGGTCTTTGTGCCGGAGCAGTGAACTGTGACGGCCATGACGCACCATCAGCACTCACTCACTGACCCCTCCCTCTGTGCCCGTGCCCCCTCCCCCTCCCATCCTCCCTCCCAGCACCAACTACCGCCATGCCACCCACACACAAGAGAGGTCACTACAGGGCCCAATATACACATGATGAGCAGTGACAGTCGAAAAGTATTGCTCTAATAATACTCTCATATAGGTCTCCGTAAAATGTTTTGCTTGAGTGAAAGTACTGCAGTATTCGCTTCAGAAAATGCCGCTACTGACAGTCTCCGTAACGTCTCTGCAACATCTCCACAACCAACTCCGCGACTTGGATTGATTGCGCGCATTCGAAGGGCCTATCTCACCTGCCCGGAGACTGGTTGGAGACTCGAGTTGCCGCTGGTCACAAGACGTCCCCCCCTGGAGATGACGGGAGTCTCCAGGTAGTCTCGGCGAAAACAAGCAAGTTTGATTTCAGCTGAGTCTCCGCATGCCTCTCAAGAAGTTGTGTCAATGTGGCAAACACCATTTGTCGTCCTCGACCTGTAAGACGTTTCTTTGACGTCCTGCAATGACTTTGAGAGCTGTCAGATACCAAGGAGATCTGAGAATCGTGTGGAGTCTCTCTGAGATCTCCTTGGTATCCGGCAGGTCTCGGAGACATTGCAGGGACGTCATATGTCTCACAGGTTGAGGACAACAAATAGTATTCGCGACACAACTGCTTGAGACCGCGCCTCATGGAAACCATCTCCACTGAAATCGAGACTGCCTGGAGACTCGCGTCATCTCCAGGGGACGTCTTGTGACCAGTGGCAACTTGAGTCTCCAACTAGGCCGGTGAGATAGGCCCTTAAGATCGTGCTTGAACTTAGCCTCTGTACAGCAACACGACGGGGACAAACCTTCTTCCTGTCACGAGACTCAGCTGCGTTGACAGTACATCTGCACACTGCCCCCTATTGTTCTGGAGTGTGCATAATTGGGCAAAATATACAGGCAACTTTTTACTTCAAAGCCTTTTTTATTTTTTAGAATACTGGATTAGAAAATATTAGCATTTTAAGTAAGTGATGCTTAAAATCTCGACTTAAATTCAGTGCTTAAGTAAGTTCACTAACCAGCTCTGATGATGGGATCAAAGCACGGTTCGAGTTCTCTGCTCCGTGACCATTGAGTGAACTTGGACTTGATTTTAGTGACTTGGACATTTAGGACGTATACTTAGACTTGTAAATTGATGATTAAGACTGCACTCGGAGAGGTCCTCAGTGACTTGAATTGAAAAAGTGAAAACTTCTTTCAGTGAAGTGCACAATAACCTCTGAAACAAATGCCACACAAGCTGACTCCTTTGAAAGCGGTGAAACACATCTTGTCTCCACTCCACAGGAAAGTCGTGTTGACTGCTTACATCCGGGATCTTGTCTTTGCGGTCATGACCCGGAGCTCATGGCCATATGTGAGATTAACGTAAACTGACTGGTAAATTGAGAAGTTTCACCTTCTTCAGTATAACACGTCAATGGATTACTAGATGATGCCCAATGGTCACTCTGACAGAGCTCCTGCATTATTCTAAGGAAATGGGAGAGAATGGGACAACCATCTCTGCAGCACTCCACACCATCAGGTCTGCTCAGTTGTCACACTGTCATGGAACTAGTATTGAGTCTGTATGGTACAATAGTCAGTTGTTTCGGAAACTTGACCTTTAAATCACAATAAATAAATCACATAATATGTGATTTATTTACTTCTCTGAACCATCTGATTTAAAAAACAATCTTCAAACAATGTGCATGTCCCCATTTTAGGTAATGCAGTCTAGAAACCAATGGACGGATTTCTTGGTTTTCTTGTGAAAAAATAAAAATTATAGGGAGGCAAGAAAAAATAAAATAAAATAAAACAAGTAACTAGACTGCTGCTTCAAGATAGAATTTGACCTGAACCTATATATTCCTTAACCTTAGGCTACTGTACTAAAAGCTGTATCACATCCATGTATAAATAGAACAATACGCATAGGCTTAATTATGAAACGTACTTTGTATAGTCTACATACACTGTCAAATACAGTGAATAATAATTAGGCCATTATGTCAGTGTAGTGTAGACCCATTCCCATGTTTCATTGTGTACTGTAGTTTTCATGGGCTATAGCAGAAGTGATCAGAACGACAAAGTCAGAGCGCCATCTCGTGGCCTCTAATGCATGTTACAAAAAGGTCTTCGCCTGTCTGGAATCAGACAAAATGCTTAGGTCAGTAAAGATGTGGATGTAGGGTACTCATTGAAGGTCAGTAATTATACAAAACCTTTGCAAAGGACGTCATAGAACACAGTGCTTCAGTCTCCCCCTAAACATTCTAATTGAAACTGAAATAAATTGTCAACAAATACAATATTAAATGTATATCAACTAAAATACTAAAACTACTCAACTACAAAATAATTTTCTCCCGTGCGGCTTCACCCAAATCTAAAAGCTTCTTGAGTGGAGCTTACAGCCTATAGGCCAGTGTAACGCCTCGTTTGAAAGCTAAGACCTACAAAACCGATATAAATTGATCTTTTATTTTGTTGCGTCTTCGTCACCCTTTCATCGTGTATTATTATTATTATTGTTATTATTATTATTATTATTATTATTATTTTTTTTTTTTTTTAAACGCTTTTTTATTTTCATTCTCGTCTTTGTTCCTATTTTGACGCTTTTTTCAAGAAGCTTTTAGATTAGGGTAAAGCCAAACTGGAGAAAATGTGCTCGGAGGTTAAAAGACACACACTCGATTTTCAACGCGGAACCTTAAGCGAGCCCGTTTAAACTCCCGTCGGCTCTATTTTGTTGTGACACCCCTATCAAAATGGCGGCGCCTACTCACGCCAAACCGCCGGTGTGTCAGATATTCACGTTTAACGACCCTAAAACCTCCCCAGACCCCTTCTATGAGCTCCCGGCCGCGTGCCTGAGCCAGTCCCCGGTGCCCATCGTCATAGATAACGGCTCTTTCCAGACCCGAGCCGGCTGGGCAGTGCCCTCCGGTACCGCCTCCTCTCCGCCGGGCGCCGGGCTGGACTCTCCCCGGCTGTGCTTCAGGTCCGTGGCGGCTCGGAGCAGAGGGCCGCCCGCAGCGAGACCCAGATCGGCAACGACATCCCGAGCCTGGAGCCGCTGCGGTGGCTGCTCAAGAGCCAGTTCGACCGCAACGTGGTGGTCAACTTCGAGATCCAGGAGCTCATCTTCGACTATGTGTTCAGCCACCTGGGCATCGCCTCGGAGGTCAGGAAGGCTACACGATATCGTCATTGCAATAAGCCCTCACATATCTCATATCACTGAGGCGTTCCATCTGGACTGAGATACTAAATTGTAAACACAACCTAAGACAAAGATGCAGTCACTTGAAAAAAGTTGAAAAAAAGTTGATGATTTTTCTGATTTGGTCAAATTTTAGCCTGGTTTAATCTAAATGAATGGCACGTTCTGTGTTGAAATGGTTCAGTGATATTGTTTTCACAATATTGATTGATTATATATTTCCGAGTTCAGTGTACATTACATATACACCATGACTTTTTTCGCTTTAACCTCTTAACCCTCACCTGAACCGAGCACATTTCCAGTGTGGCTTTACCCAAGTCTAAAAGCTTCTTGGAAAAAGTAGCAACACAATAGCGACAAAAATGAGATGAAAACAAGGATGAAAACGCATCAGAAACGTGACAAAATACGGATAAAAACGCAACCAGAGGATAACAGTAAAGGGACAAATCAGTTTTGTATGTCTTAGCTTTCAAATGAGGCATTACACAGGCCTATAGGCTGTAAGCGTTTAAATTTGGGTAAAGCTGAACTGGAGAAAATGCATTCGGTTAAGACGGGAGGGTAAGAGGTTAACATGTGCAGCTTTTTTTTGACATTTTCACATACTTTCATATAATACTGTAAGTAAACTTGAAAAGAAGTGGGAGGAATATTCAAGACAGTCTTTGAATCTCGCAATTTCCCCCTCATTTTGTGCAGTCCTACTAAAGAGCACAACACAATGCGCTCCTGATCATTGTTATTGCCATATCAGGTCACATGTTGAAACACATTCAGCTTGCAACTTTCCTTTTGTACATTTTTGAAGGCTACAATGTGGAACACTTTCAGTTAGACATTAAAGCTATATTTCATCTGCAATCAGGTTTGGACAATCATGACATGAGATTTCCAATGGAACGAGCAATAAAACAAAAGCCCCATTTCATATTTCCCCCCTTATTTAAATGAGGAAATTATGAACATTTGTCTTTTTTCGAGCTTTTCACCATGTTACAACGTTGTTCCCTCAACAGAAATACATTTTTGGAGTTGTGTTTTGAACCACTCACACACGTGTAACTTTTTAATCTTAGGGACAGGCTGGGTACGGTTACAGTTTTTCGGTACCAGTATTTTAACGATATCTATACTAAAAAAATGTTGTCGTCTAGTACCAGAAAATAGAGCAATAATGTGTTTTTAATAATTTACAATATCGGATTTATCTCCAATGTCAACAAATGTGTGAAAATGAGGAATAATTTGGGGGAAAATGGGGGAAAATTGGAAGAAATTGTGGCAAAATTAAGAACAAATTGTGTATAAAAAAAATGGGGCAGAAATGGGGAAAATATAAAAAATGGCAAAAGGAAAAAAAATAGAAAAAATCACTTCCTTTAATGCAACATCAAAACTTGGATGTAAGCTTTGTTTCCGATATCATACTGGTATCGTTTCATGGTTCCCAGCCCTAGTCATGTGCCATAACCTGGATGCGTATCTCTCTTAGGGCAGCGTGGACCACCCGCTGGTGCTGACCGAGGCGCCCGGTAACCCTCTGCACTGCCGGCAGATGATGTCCGAGCTGCTGTTCGAGTGTTACCGCGTCCCCTTTGTCTCCTACGGCATCGACAGCCTGTACAGCTTCAACCACCACAACCTCCAGAGGAACGCGGTCGCTCCGCACACCGGCATCGTGCTGTCGTCTGGATACAACTGCTCTCACGTACTGCCGGTCATCAACGGCAGGTCGGGAGTGGGCATTTATTATTGTCATAGGGGTTTACAGTTCGGTTTGCTTTCTACTCATCCCATGCAATGAGATTTTCAAGTTTTGTCCTTTTTTAAGTCAGACACTACTCCTATTACAACACTCTGAGGCTTTGTATTTGTATGACTGGTCCTCTCCTTGTGTCAGGCTGGATGCGGTGAACTGTAAGCGGGTGAACATCGCGGGGAGTCAGGCGGCGGCGTACCTCCAGCGCCTGCTCCAGCTCAAATACCCCGGACACGTGGCAGCCATCACCCTGAGCCGCATGGAGGAGCTGCTGCACGAGCACAGCTACACCGCAGTGGACTATCAACAAGGTGGGCACGAGCTTAACAGAGGAATGGGTTTATCTGGTTTTAGTCCAAACCCAGCCCGTTTACCTCATGCCCCGGACAGAACCATTATCAGTAGCGTATGCACGAACCAAACTGAGCACTTGATACTAATTCGTTTTAAGGGATATGCACGTCCCAGAGCTTTTGTAGCTCTGTAGCTTCCTGTGGACTGGTACCAAAGTGCCTCTCTCATCATCTTTTCCTCATCCTCAAGGACATTTATCAGCGGCGCTCTGTATGCCCTTTCATTTATTATTTACATCAGGGTTTCCACAGGGTATTAAAGCAAAAGTCCACAAGATTGCAAAATGAAGACAAAGAGAGAGAGAGGGATTTTAAAAGTAAACCATGTAGTTCCCTCCCCGTCCTCAGGGACGGCAGTGATAAACGTGTAAAAAAGGCAGAAATAGCCAGTGTAGCCGACCTCAATGTGGAAGTGTAGAGGCCAACGCACACCAGAAACAGCGCGGAGTCCAGCGTCGCGGCGCGTCACTGCAACTTCGGTGTGTGTCCTCTCATAGAAAATAAAGGAGGCGGTTCTTTTGCCGCGGGTCAAGGCATTTCGGTGCGTTGGGACGAGCAAAGCCCTTCCACATTTATGCTAAAGTGAGCCTTCAACATTTTAAAAGTTACTCATCTACCGTTCCTCAGCCAAGAGCAGATTAGAAGTCCCGTCTCACTTTTGCGTTTACTGCTAGAGAGTGCCTCTAGTGCCTGTTGGCGGCTCTATATTGGCCCTACTGTCATATCGGCCGCAGGGTTCAAAGCGTGTGAAAAAAGTGGCGCCGGAAATTACGGTAATTGACCTTTTAGTGACCCACTGGTCAGCATGGTGCCTTTATTTTCCTTCATAGTGGCTTCTATGACGCTCTAGGATCAAGTGTTTATAGACTTTCTGGTAGGCTTTCACTGCTGACGGACCCTCTCACCAGAAAATGTACTAAACAATTGATCCCGGAGCATTGTAGAGACCACTGTGATGGAAAGTAAAGGCGCCATGCTGACCACTCATACAGCCGCTGGGTCACATAAAGGTCAATTACGCACTAATATAAAGTTTGTTGTTTCGCATAAAAGTTCCATAATGCACCTTTTAAAGACTATCACTTTAAAAAGCATCACATTTTATTCCAATTTGCTTTGAATAAGGACATTGCTTTACTTATTGGAAAAATGATCATATTAAAAGCACAGTATTTATTTCACTACTTTATTAGTTTATTTTTACAGGGATATTGTGCATTAATGAACATTTGTGTAAATGCACCAGAGAAGCCAAGAAGGCTATTTTTCATCTGTTGTCCCTGGACAGGTGTACATGGTCTCCCTGAAACATTCTTAGCAATTTTCCCAGTTATAAAATGCAGTAAAACATAAAATAGGGCAACACAATCACAAAAAAATACAGATAGACAGGAGTGGCAGGGGCTCAGACAGGGCAGAGACCTACATTAATGGTTACAGGGGGCGACGGTGGTGCAGAGAGTAGAGCGGGTCGTCTTGTGACCAAAGGGTCAGCGGTTCGAATCCCGCAGGTGCCCACTGTCGTTGTGTCCTTGGGCAAGACACTTCACCCACCTTGCCTCCAGTGTCTGCGTACACTGGTGTATGAATGAGAGTGTGAATGGGTGACTGGTTCCTTGATGTAAAGCGCTTTGAGTGCCTAAAGCAGGTAGAAAGGCGCTGTATAAAAATGTGACCATTTACCATATACATATTGCGTCATTAACCAGTTTTTCAGATGTTTTTGAACAGTATGTAGGTTGACAGATCTCTTAGGTTTGCTTGGATGGAGTTCCAGTCTGTAGCTGCTGTTACCGAGATTTGGGGCCTAAAGCACATTCAGCTGCAGCGTAGGCTGAAATTGTACAAAATGTTTTGCCCCAAAGTTTCCCATTGTGTCAAATCTGCTTTTGAATATTGAAATCTTCCCTCATTCAGTTTTAATAGAATGTTTACAAATCTAAACAAATGAAATATGCAGTTTTCCAAGTTGTTATGATTTTAGCTTTAAAAATACAGTATTTGGGGATTAAAATTGCATTCAAAGCATTCAATTTGACTCGAGGCTATGCATATGCGTTCTATTCTCATACCGCTCATACCAAACCACTTCAGCCTGATGTGTGGGGAGGAGACGACATCTGCCACTCAGAGATTCTATTTACACAGAAGCTGTCATTTTTTAAATCTCTCTATCTGTTCTGTCAGAGCTGGAGAAGTGGCGCAGTCCGGAGTTCTACGAGCGCGAGGTCCACCGGATCCAGCTGCCGTTCTCTGGTAAAGTCCCGGGAGGCGTGGTGAGCGTGGAGGAGAGGCAGGAGAGGAAGGCCCAGCAGCTGAGACGACTGCAGGAGATCAACGCCCGCCGCAGAGAGGAGAAACTCCATCAGGACCAGGAGAGGCTGGACCGGCTGCTGGCCGTGCAGGTGTGGCCTTCATGTCTCTCTACCATCATATACTAGTCTATTAGTTATGTGTTTGATCCATAAAACATACATTTGAGTGATGTCACACCCCCGACCCATACAGGAAGTGTGAGGACCAAAACATAACACAAGTTTCCTAAACCTACATTCTGCTAATCTCCTCTAGTAAGCGCTGGGACAAACAGCAAAGTTTTATATAATGATTTTGTTTTCTCACACTGTGATTGGTTAAATTAATCTGTCACTAACTCGGATCATGACGAGCACAGGAGTGGGCCGGGCCTGTGTCTGACACTGAGCTGCATTAACTAGAACAGACCTAAATTAAAGACTTTTGAAACAATGTAATATTGTAATATTGCGCAGCTGTATTACAATGATGAATATGTAATATATCATATTACTATATGGAGTCAGTCTGTTTGTCCATTTCCCAAAGCTTTTCAAACCCAGGTGTCAGACAGTACAAAAATCTCTGCTGTGAAAGATATTTCACTGTAAAACCATCATGATAATGTTTATGCTTCATATCTGTCTGCCTTCAGTTGTGTTAATTCCCATTAAGGAACAGGCCACCGTTTTTCCATACTGAGATATGTTTTTACCTGAACTAGGCCTGCCACGATAACATTTTTTGAGGACGATATATCGTCTCAGAAAATATCGCGATAAACGATAATATTGAGTATAAAGCAAATACTGTAGGCAATAAAAAGAAAACTGTAAGCAACTATTTTAATTGAAATGTATTGAACTTTTGGCATTCAATATTAACACCTTATACCAAACAAAGTGCCAACTAGAAGGGTCGATATATTCTAAGACACTGTATCCATCTGTGCTTCTCAACCTTTTAACATAACTTACACTCTCACCAGGTTCTGTGTTTGAACTAGGTCTGTCATGACATTTTTTTTAAAATAGCCAATATACAGTGTCCTCTTTAAAAATATCCCAATAACAATATTGATATTTCATCTACATTAGTCTGGTTAAATATTCCCCGACAAAAACTCATTTCTATGTTGAATTAAACCTGGTTAGAATAAAATGTATATTAAATGTATGGATTCAGATAATACTGTATTACTGCAAAATAGAGTAGCCATATGTTTTGTTTTTTCCTTTTCTTTTCAAATCTCACCTCCTGTACACACGGCTGTCGGAGTAAAGCAGCTGTTTTGGGGGTGGGGGAACTTAGTGACTGTTTGTCAAACTGCTGCAGCGTTTCTCTGGCTTTTGAAAAGTGTGGACCAGTAATATGTTCTCAGGACTATCGCGCTTGTATTTGGATAGTGGCTAAAGCTCTCGGGTTCCTCTCGCTAACAGTAGCGCTGATTAGCTTTGATACACTGACTGGGCGGTGGTTTCGTTTCGTTCTCAGTTGGACATACCTGCAGTCGCATTAATGTTGTTATTCTCTCCGTGATGCTTCTTTTGGCTGGAACTCCAAGTGTTTTCACACGAGCCCCTCTTGCTCCGCGATAAAGTTCACAGAAAGTGTCGGAATCAGCACGGCACTTTGTTTACACCCCGCCTCTTTCCAAAAGCAGCGCTGATCACATCAGCCATATGGCTGATGTGTTTCAGTGCTGTCTTTACGCACTTGGAGACGGGTTGGATGGACGCTCCGCTCAGTCAGCGCTGTGATAGCGTTCATTCTTCTGTATTTATTTTAAGCACACGCAGCACGTGCATTTATCGAGACTAAAAATGTTATCGTCCTTCATTTTACTTATCGAGCGATAAGTCGATATAGTAATTATCGCGGCAGGCCTAACCTGAACTTAGACGAGTTGATACGCGCATGTCTGGTCTTTGTGTGTGCCCATGGAAGAGCGTGGTCACTTCTAACTTCCCCCCCGTTTGGAGCTATAGGAATATACTGGGAGAGGCTAAATGCTAACAACATCTTTGGTCGTTTTGCGTGACTGAGGGCACACACAAAGACCAGACAGGTACATATCAACTCATCTAAGCTCAGGTAAGAACATATCTCAGTTTGGAAAAACGGCGGCCTGTTCCTTTAATTCCCATAAATTCCTTTTAATTCCCATGGAAAATGTCCCACATTGAATATTCCCAGAATTTAGTGTAGGTAAGAACTTGCCTTGTAACGACTGACAGATCTCCATTTTGGTAGTTTCATAGTGTAGTACAACTACGATATGCTGTTTACAATAAGTTTAATGGATGAAGTGCAGTAAAATAAATAAAGAAATCCACAATATTAATCTACTCATGGCCAAAACAATCATGTAGCATTTTAATCTCACAAGATCTTGTGGCACGAGATCCCTAGTAACTTCAGATTCAGATTCAGAAGACTTTATTTCTCCCCAAGGGGAAATTCATTTACTGCTTCCCAGCCACACATTTGTCCATCTCATAAATACAATACATAGAAGAATAGGCCTACCACGTACAGATAAAATAAGTCAGCAGGATAGCAAAAACCTGGAGCCTTTGTACAGTTACAAAGGCTACAAAGTTTATAACTTTGTAGTCACTGTTATAAACAAGTGAAAGAATATGCTGTATTGTTTTTCTATTTTTCCTTTTGCACTTTTGTTTGCATAATATTTCATGAGAAAAACCTTTCAGTCAATGAATATGTGGAAATGGCTGAAATAATTGTGATGGCTTTCTGAACATGTGCCACATTTTCACTGAGGAAAAATGCTGACGCTGCCTCGTCTTCGGTCCTCAGGAGCTGCTGGAGGACGGGCTGCTGGAGCAGTTCCATAAGAGTCTGGTGGAGCTCAACATGGACTCAGCCCAAGAGCTGCAGTCCTACATCCACAAACTGCAGCTGTGTGTGGAGCAGGGCAGGCAGCGGCTGCAGGTCAGTCGTGCATACACAATGTTCAGGTTAAAGTTTGACTTGTACGACACAAGGAAATAATAGACTCTTGGCTCAAACATGTCAAAATCAAACCACTTCATTTAATACAATTACAATTGTAAAGTATTTTGGGTTCTAATCTGACCCTGAACCTTCAGCGTTTATGCAGAAGGACTTTGTAAAACTCATCCCATTCCAGCAAATTTTACATAAAGGGAGACAACATTCAGACATTTTGATCTTTTATGTTGAGAGATTGAATAGTTGCAGAGATCTTTACACTCAAATAAATCGATTACAATAAATTACAGCCAATTTCCACTGGCAGAGGAATTCATAGAGCAAAAGCTTGTAGTTGTGATCCAATGTTTGAATCAAAAACTTTTGTATACTTAAAAGTTCACTTTCCATAAGTTCGTTTTATTATCCAGATTCTCCAGGAGCATTGTGATCCTGTTCTTGCCAAAAAATGTAGCTACCTTCACCCCTGGTTGAGACATACAGTACAAGGCACCGAAAACACTGCACTGATCTATTTTGAAACAAGCCACACACCATAGTTACAGAAATATTCTAGTTCACAGGCTTTGGAAAAATAAACCTGATGATGATAGTGTTCGTGTATTAGTCATGGGTCGGTCACAAACAAGTCGGTACATTAGTCACTTTTTATCTGGCAACAATCGGCCTCATATTTTCGGTTTTATGGTTGGTGGAGTCAAAAGTAAACGGCGAGATGATGGATAAAAAGTAATACCAGCTTTTAAACAGAGGTGGGTAGAGTAGCCAAAATATTGACTCAAATAAGAGTAACGTTACTTTGAACTAAGTAAAAAGTAATGGCCCTAACAATTACTCAAGTAAAAGTTTAAGGGCACTTGGAGAAAATGTTGCTGTGTGTACTGACTAACTGAGCAAAACAGTCAGATTTGTTTTCAATGACGCCATAAATTGTGTGAAACAAAACATAAAGTCATGTGGAAATCGTGATATTTACATAGACTATAAAAAAATAATAGACAACTCCTCCTCACTCCTCCCCGTTTGCCACAATGACCACGTTCAAGGGGAAAATCATGGTGGAGTTACAGACTCCTCCTCCCCAGCTCTGGCGAAGCATGTTCCTAAAAAGGGCATAAGGGCGGGATCTTCACTGTAGACAAGGCCCTTGCGTGACTTGTAGCTCGCGCAGCTCCAATGCTAACAGTCAGACCCTCATTAAGTACGAGATTTCTAAAATGTATCCTATGATAACCAGCCTGGTGCCTTTAATTGTAACTAACCCAGCGTTATCTCAGGAGCAATAACTAGCTCTAGAACGTTCCAAAAAATTAGAAACCAGGCTTTAAGATTGTTTTTTAACGTGTCTAAAGTGCAATGCATTCCAATGGGAGACTAGCGGCTATATGGCGGTACTACAGCAATGGCGGCCTCCAGTGACGTCATCATAAAGCAGAGCAGCCAGCGGGGATTGAATATTTCCAAGGCAATTCCAAGAAAATGGCAGAAAAACGTAATAATTCCAAAGAAAAAGGGAGAGCAAGACGAACTACGTGAATTTTAACGATGAAAATGAAGCAATATTTACTCACAATGGAAAAAGTAACAATTATTTTTAATCAAGTAAGAGAACAGATACAGAGTACAATTTCTTCCAAAAGTTATTCGAGTACATGTACTTGAGTAAATGTAACTGTGTACTTCCCACCTCTGCTTTTAAAGTGTGGGTGTTGTTGCTCTAATGAACAATGGTCATATCACCTCCCAAATCAACTTTGACGCCTGAAGACGACAAACAACAGCACAGGCCACTATAAGCCAAGTTATGGCAATGAAAAAAGAGAGAATCTTCAGTCCTTCCCCTTTTCTCCCATTTTCATTTCAGGCTTAATTATAGTTGTGTCGTCACTTTTTGGACATTTTTCCCACCGCTTTTTTGTCGGGTTTTCGCAATGGCCGCTGGCTGCTCTGCTTTGTGACCGCAACACTGGAGGCCGCCATTGCTCCTCCATTGCTGTAGTACCTCCATTTGGCCGCTAGGCCCCATTGAAAAGCATTGGACTTTAGACACGTTAAAAACAACTTTAATGCCTGGTTTCAATTTTTTCAACACTTAATATGGCTACATATTGCTCCTGAGATAACGCTGGGTTAGTCAAAAAAATAGAAACCAGGCTGGTTTTCGAAAAAAATTTTTTTTTAAATCTCCTACTTAACTGAGGTCGGACTGTTGGCATTGGAGCTGCGCGAGCTACACGTCACGCAAGGGCCGAGTCTACAGTGAGATCCCGCCCTTTTGCCCTTATTAGGAACATGCTTCGTCAGAGCTGGGGAGGAGGAGCCTGTAAATCCGCCATGATTTCCCCCTCGAACGTGGTCATTATGGTAAACGGGGAGGAGTGAGGAGGAGCTGTCTATTCTTTTTAACAGTCTATGGGTTTTCGTCACATTTTTGCTACATTTTCATCGCTTTTTGTCTTCTTTTTTTTTATAGCGTTTTTGTCACTTTTTCCTCTTTTGTTGCTTTTTTTTTCACTTTTTTGGTCACTTTTCTGTTTCTCTTTTTTGGTGTTTCCGTCACACATTTTTGTCAGTCATCGCTTTTTTGTCGCTCTTTTGTTGCATTTTCATCCTCGTTTTCGTCTCATTTTTGTCGCTATTTTGACACTTTTTTTCAAGAAGCTTTTAGATTTGGGTAAAGCCAAACTGAAGAAAATGTGCTCGGTTCAGATGGGGCTTAAGAGGTTAACAAGTCACGAATTAAAATCTCTAAATTTGTCCAAAATGTAAACGGTATAGGTGAAAAAAAGAACTGCCATTTGGGTGCCACAAGAGCTGGCTCCCAAATGGCTGAAAATATAGCTTACAATAAATACTCAGGTGGATATCTGTTTATCATAGGACCAGGGCTCATGATAGGGGCGTGAGCTCCGCCTCGAAGGCTGGAATCTGATTTTGACACTGCAGTCGATACGGAAATAAACCAACCCACTGTTGCTTTGCTCTGAAGAAGTATCACCAAGAGGTCGAAAAGTTTAAGAACCCCCTTACTGTCTGGAATATTTGAAAAGTATCTGCATAAAGGAGTTTGTTGCTATTCTCATTATTTTTATTACACAACACAGTGATGCATTGCTCAAACTTTCACTACAAGCACTAAAGGTTACATGAGGACTGTTGCATCAAATCCCTCAGACTTACGACACTAATGAGATTTCTCACAAAAGTAACCGCAGCAAAAGCCCAACCTGATCCCACCAGAGCCGAACACATATTCAAATTCTGCCTGTTAATGATGCGCACATGTCACCACAGTGCGCGGGTCTGCCGAGGACCAGCTGACAGTATGCCCGGGGCCATACTCCCGGCTCTCTCCCCAGGTTCTGGAGCTGGAGCAGCCCATAGACGAGGGAGACGGCGTGGGGCTGATGGATGCTGACTTCCCTGAGGAGACGCTGCCAGAGAAACCTGCTAATACGGCCCAGGTATTAGCATAAGGACACCCACCATTTTGGAATGGCTGACGCACTGCGGAAAGGCCGACGCTAAAACGTCCTTGTGTCTTACACATGTACATACACATGTCCACTGGAGATGTGAAATACTAAACAGAAAAGGGTCAAACAAGAGAAAAATGTGTACAAAGTATAAAACAAAAATATATACGTAATATTTAAAGCAGTACTAAGTAACTTGTTTACCTTAATAAATCCTTTCCGTAGTCCCTCTGGGGGTAATACAAGTGTTAATGGGATGATTGGGGGGTCTTTCATCTCCCCCTGGTGTCTCTAGCCAAAAAAAAAACACATATGCAACTTCCCTGCCTCTGGGTCGTAGTCACCAATACACACTAATGGAATCACGAAGAAGAAGCTAACAGGCAAGGCTAACTGCTGTGGACCCACCACCTGCAGGAGGAGCCATAGGGGCTGGTGCAATGTGATTTGGCCAACTCCAACGGCTGCCCCCATGACCCAGGAACGGAAAAATGGAAGAGAGTGGATGGTAAATGGTCGCTTTTCCACCTTCATTAGGCACTCAAAGCGCTTTACAGCAAGGATCCAGTCACCCATTCACACTCTCATTCATACACCAGTGTACGCAGACACTGGAGGCAAGGAGAGTGAAGTGTGTTGCCCAAGGACACAACAACAATGTGCACCTTCAGGAGGCAGGATTCGAACCCCCGACCTTCCGCTCTACCATCTGCGCCACCGTCGCCCCAAAAACATTTATCTACAGAGATTTCTCTACAGAGGTTAATAATGGATAACTTAACTTAATTAGAAGAACTTTGCTCTGCATCAAAATAATTTGATTGCCACAGCTTTAAAGTGTAGAGTGTTGTGTGTTGTGAGCATCAGTAAGACATTTTTACCTACTGCAGTCAAAAGCAATGGAAATTATATTGTTAATATGAATCTCAGAAGAGTCCCGTTTCCGTCTCATGTGGTGTTGCTTTGCAGCCTGTGTTTAACCTGGCCGAGTACCACCAGTTGTTTGTGGGCACGGAGCGCCTGCGCTGCCCCGAGGTGGTTTTCCAGCCCTCCCTCACCGGAGAGGACCAGATGGGGCTGATGGAGACGCTGCAGTACGTCCTGGACAGGTCCGTTCGGCTTCATAATGTAGTCATAATATGAACTTTGTTGTCCACACCAATGTCAAGTCAATGTTTGTTTGTTTTTTCCTTCATGTAACAGCAATGTGTTCACTTTTTATTATGTTTGATCTTTCAGCATTGGAGACAAAACAGTAAATTCAATATCTTGTCTTTTTGATGTCCAGGTACAGTGCGGAGCAACAGGAGACGCTGGTGAGTAACGTGTTCCTGACCGGAGGGAACATGCTGTACCCCGGAATGAAGCAGCGAGTGGAGAGAGAGCTGCTGGCCATCAGACCCTTCCAGTCACACTTCAAGGTGCTCTTCTTTATCACTGTCCTCCCCTTTGTTGGTTAGAACATGCAACATTTATATAAAAAAGCGGTAACACCTCCTTGTCGAGATCTCATCGTAAGCCCCTCCCGCGCCCTCCTCCTACCCCCGTTTGCTGCGCAGATGTATCATTAAAGGTGGCCTATGTGGACGTAGTGAAGTGTTTATACTTATCGATGTAAGGATTAAGCTTTGCAAGAGATGGATAGGTGAGGAAAGCTGAAGAAGAGTCAAACATCACTCAAAGCTGCGTAAGTGGGTCAAAACACAACTCCAGGCATTTTTGTGACGACAACATTGTAATAAAAGCTTAATACCCTCCTTTAAAATAGAAGGTAATTATGATTTCCCCTATTGAAAAAAAAAAGAACACCAACAACATCCAGATTTTCAAAGCAAATACTCTCTGCACAAGATGATAATCTGAAAATGTCATCAATTACTTTACACTTACATTGTTGGTGTTTAAGATTAAGCATTAAGCATCTATTGGACTTGTTCATGTAGCTTTTCTCAGACCAGTTTTCCTCTCGCGCAAGAGGAAAAAAGGTCTGTTGTATCGTTTACTGGGCATACATCAAGCAGACGGTTTTCTGTATGTTTAGTTGCATGATTCATTGATCCACTTTGGAACATGAGTCATGGCTGATGTTTAAATTTCTGAAAGTTCTTGGGTAGTTTTAGCATGTGTGAAAATACATACAGCTGGATATTTGCATTTGCACAAACTCTGGTCAGGTCATTATACATACGATATAAAATGGGACCTAAAATGCTGCCTTGGGGGACCCCAGGGAACAGAATTAAGCATTTATTGCACTTGTTCACGTGACTTTTCTCTTCCCAGTTTCACTTGTGAAAGCTTCAGAGTGGCAGGAGTTTTTCTTTTTTTGCCCTTTAAAGTGTCCTGGAAATATCCTGGGAAATAGTTTCAAGTGAAGAGTGGGAACCCTGATGTAATGAAATCAGTTAGTCTTCCCATTATAAAACCTCCATGTATGTCTTCCCTGTCCTGTCACAGGTGAGCATGGCGGCGCGGCCCTCTCTGGATGCCTGGTACGGGGCGAGGGACTGGGCGCTGCAGCACCCCGCCGCCCCGGGTACGGAAGGGTGGGTCAGCAGACAGGACTATGAGGAGAAGGGGGGAGAGTATCTGAGCGAGCACTGTGCCTCCAACCTCTTCGTCCCACTGAAGATAGTCAAACCCGCCCCCTCTGTCCGCAGCTCCGAGCCCTCTGCCCCAGCAGCACCACAGCAACCGGCGTCTGTCGCCACGGTGACCGCGCCGTCTGACGTCCCTATGGTGACCTCCTGAACCCTGAGAGCTGGAGCTGAGATCGTTCATATTGAATGTTTTTATAGTCTGTTAAAAGTCTTGCTCTATTTGTAAATATGTATTTTGTATGTTTTGTTATAAAAATACAGAAGAAACAGCAGCTTTTTTTTTTTGTATTCTTCTTCTTCTTAGGATATTGGTTCATTTATAAAAGAGGTGGCGGGACATCACTAAACACTCAAATTAAAGTACAAGTGACAGTAGCTACTTTAAGCTTCACTGTGGAACATTTCTTCCAGATTATATTTATTATTGGGTGAAATGTTACACAGTGTAGCTTTAAAGTTGCAGTGTGGAATAGTTATGTTTTGATATAAATATTACCCATGTGTCTGTCCCTAGATTGAGGGTAAACGTTAAATTTCATAAATTGTAATATCAATTACCATCATGTTGGTACGACAGTGGCTCAGTTGTTTAAAGCAATGGGTCCCAAAGTGAGGTCCGTGGACCCCTGGGGGCCCTCCAAAGGTTGACCACTGGGGGAGGTGGGGTGTTGGGAGGACAGTCTCTCCCATGGCATCAGACACCACTGAGTGTGGAGGAGTGAAGCATGTTCTTTTGTTTTTGAAAAAGTGTCATACAAGTGATAGCATTATTAATCGTTTCCAAGCACCTGTTTACAGTAAGGACTTCTTGGTGCAGTGCTGCTTTTAAACCAGCAGGGTCACATCCTGCTATATCATTCATGATCGGCCATCTTTACCCCATGTAGATTTGTTTCTTCACTGCTCTGTTGCAGTCCAGTGTTGCACCACTAGATGACTCCAACACACAATAGTCGCTCTCTGCCTGAGGTAATGGGATTAGGGCTTTTCTGTGGTTTTACATGGAGAACTAGAGTTTAAAACTGCACTTAGACTATAGATAAGATGTTTAAGTTTTGTCCCTATGATCAGTTACATTTTAAATTCTTATCACTTACTGAAACCACATCCTTTGTGATATATCAAGAGTAGGAATGTGTGCACACGACGGAAGAACTCATCCTGGTCGACACGCATTACCCTAAATCAGTGATTCTCAAAGTGGGGTCCACTCCTGGAGGGCCTCTAAAGGTTGACCACTGATCTTACAACAAAGTTCAGTTTGAATTGACCTTTTTGTGCATTTGCTTAATTCTAATCAGCCTTTAGCCACTCTTAGTTGTCCATTTCTATGGTTATTCACTTCAAATTTATGAAGAAAAACTTTAAATAGTGAATTAATACTGTTGTGTGTGGGGGGGGAAAGTATTACTTCCATGCTGTATATTGATAATTAACCTTGCTACTTTACCCTGGAATTCTACACTTTTTGGTTTTGAGTAAACAATCTGTGTCCTTTCCTCCTCTTCGCAGATGTCAGGCTGCTGCTCGGAACAATAAGGCTCACCATTATTTCGTAAATCCACAGTGCTGCTGGGGCCTCTGCAGACACCCTGTAGGAGCAGACCAGGTCATTACTGAGAGTGACTGGCTACTGTCCAATTAGACACACTCAAGGCACCGAGCGGTTCCATTTAAAACACATGTGCACTACATCAAAGGGAGGGGGGAGGGGTTGAGACACTGGGCTGGAGGTCCCAAGAAGATTTAAATGTTTTGTTGCTTTCTATTTCAATTGGAAATGGCTTTTTACCATGGTAGTCATGGATTGTTTGCATGTTCTGGGGGGAATTGTGTCCCTAGACGCAATGGTGGCCATAGGGGCCATGGGTGAGTGTTTTTGTGGACGCAAAGAAAAATGTGTTAGAGAACGCAGTGTATAACTGTCCCGAACAGACTACAAAGGGGCAGAAAACACACTTACCACATTTATTTTTTGCCCTTTTTACCTTATTTACTCAATGTTTTCCCTATATTTTTTAATTTTTTCTCCCCAATTTTTCCTATTTTCAAAGTTCCCTATTTTCCCATTTATTCTCTATTTTTCCCATTTTCCCCAATTATTTTTTAACCCCCCCTTTTTTATTTTTTTACTTCATTCTTTCCTCATTTCCAGCCCATATCTTCCATATTTCTTGACATTGGAGAAAAACTCAATATTGTAAATTTGCTCATCTTCCAAACGGTAACTTTGATTTTATCTTGGTTTCATGGTGACGTGTAAACCGACAGCAACCTCCCTCTCTCTCGGTACAGCTGCATTTTTTGCCTTTTTCTGCAAGCTGCATTTGTGGTTTCTGTGTTCTACATTGTTTTACTGCAGAGAGTCCATAATGGTCCTGAAGAAAGCAGCTTTTTAAAAGTAAACAAACAGCTGGCTTATCAGCTAAACCCATTTGAGACCTACAAAATTCTTCTTCTGAGACACTAAAGAGGCACCAAGAGCCCCCCACACCTGCAGCACAGTCCAGGCGTCACAAGAGGAGCTACAGGAAACAAAAAGGGACAAACATGGAGGTATCCAGGCAAGACTCGCAGCTAAGCCACACATGCCATCTATTGTTCTGGCTAATGGATGTTCACTGGAGAAGATTAACTGCTAAGCTCTTCCCAGAAGATGGTGAAAGACTGTTGTGGAGCGGAGGGAGCTGCGCAGAAGGAAGAGGAAGGAGGAGGAGGAGCTGACCAGTGCAGGACACCACGCTCTGAAACAGGGACAAACCCAGGAGGCGCTGCACCGTTTCAGAGGATCAGAGGAGCACTGAAGCCCAGGTTTCCTCCGTGTGCTACGGTGTCTTCTACCTCCAAAAACATGCTGGTCAGGTTGACCCACAATGGCAGCGCGGCTCAGTGGCAGCGGCTCAGTGGCAGCAGCTCAGGACTAACACCTGAACACTATTTTGTTGTACGCTTGTACAATGACAAATAAAGCACTAACTTACTTATCTGGTTGACCGTATATTGCCCAACTCTAGGTGAGTGTTTGAAATCTATAAATATATTTAGTAACAATATCTAGAGGAAATGACCAGTGTCACAGCGCTCTGAGGGGACGTCAAACGGAGATGTTGAGCTGGTGAAACGGTACTATACCGTGCCAGTCGGGCGTATTTTTAGACCTGTGCTTTGAACCTGGTTGAGCTTCTTTCCACACTCCTGCGAATGGACTGTTTGTGTAATCAGTCTATTGTCCCACGAACAAAAGCCTTCTGCCTTTGAGAAACAGTACACTGAACATTTAAATATTGGCCAATACTGGACACACAACAAGATTTTATTTTTATCTTTGTTGTTGCAAGACAGCGGTGTATTGAAAGGGGAAAGTTTGAACGTAAAAGCCCTATACTCATTATATTTCTTTGTAGTAGTGATATGAAAAAGGTTTTGACCTCCAATCAGTAGACAGACATTAGTCCTTTGTGTGCTGTGCTTCTATTTAACATTTTAATGAACTAAAACAGCTGTTTTTTCCCCAAACTCCTGCTGTAGACTACTTACATAAATATGAGGAAAACATGTATTGCGAGTTTTCTATCAAAATAGGTTTTTCATGAAATATTCCTTAAAATCTGAATAATGGATCAAGGCAGTTTTAAATGTATGTCTTTTATTCTGTTAACATATTAGTTACAAAAGCGTTCTCATTTATTTTTATCTGCAATTAGTGTTCACTTTAACCAAAGACATTTGGACATTTCTAATTCCGTCTGCTCTATTAAGGTGCCCATTTGACCCTTGCCTACGCGATCGCCGGTCAGCTGTGATGACAGAAGAAGCTTCATTTGCTTTCCGACCAAATGGCTCGTGACTGTTTTGGGATCCGCGTCTTTTTCCAAATTCCACAAACAGCCTTTGAAACATGACGAGGGGCGATGGGAACTCGGGGCTGTTTCCATATGTCTTCCAGGGCCCGTCTTATTTAGGCTCTAAAACAACTCCATTTGTTTGGATATGAAGCCAACAGGCCTTTTCTTAGTTTCAGGCAAACATGGGGGGCCGGCCCGGTCACAGGGCCCCTGTGGGTACAGGAAACAAGCCTGGACATTTAGTTCTATTCACAAGAAATATCTTCAAAAAATAACATAAAACCGGATCACTCAAGTAAAAGTCAAAGTATTGTGTCATCAGACTACATGTAGAAGTACAATTTCTTCAGCTCTACTTTGATATGACCAGTTATATTGTTGTTTTACCATCACGATAAAGCATATTAAAAAGGTGAGTCTAAATGGCTTTAAAATTAGCGAGTGGGCTGGATTGTTGATTACGAAGAGCCAAGTGATGCGCCTTTCATACATCTGTTTTGTTCCTGGTTTGTCCGGAAAGTACTTCTCCCAGAGCAGAAGCTGAAACGGGTGTTTGTGGTTCTCAACCTTTTGGAGCCGCGACCCCCATTATAACAGTTAAAGGGGTTTGGGGGCCCCTCGCTCGGGTCACACCATGAGAAAACAGTAATGTGGCATTACCAATTTTATTGTTAAAAATAGGCTAGTAGATCTTATTAATTTAATATTCATTATTAGTATATAGCATCTCCTCCTGTCCGCAGATGGCGCTCGACCCCTTAAAATCCTATAAAAGCCCCTCCCCTTCGTTCATTCGTCCTCTGTTATTCTCCGTACTTCCGCCTTGTGTCCGCTGGGCTGGGAGAGCCCAGGGTGTGTGTACGTCTTCTGTCAGTGTCGCGGATGGTTGAGGGCTTCATAGCGCACCATCACATGGCGTCCAAAGCTCTGCTCGGTTGGCATTCCAGGGTCTGCTGGGGTGCGGTGTGAGCACTATCGAAGCACTGGAATGGCCGTGTAGCTCGTGCGGGCGTGCGACGGTCGAGGGGTTGGGTCATGCCCCTGCTGCTTGTGTTCTCCTGCTGCCTTGTTTTTTTCTCGTTTTATTAGTGTCCGGTTTGTATGGACCTTTTCTTTTAAAAGAAACGAAAACACTGTTAAACGATGAACTGATTTCTGAGATCGCAAAATAATGGACATGTGAACAAAAGATTTTAAAGGAAATGATGTGATAAAATAAATATCATGTATACTTTTGGAACATTGTCTGTCCTCCATCAATGAACGAACCTACGAGCCTTTCTAGAGGTCCGGAGCCTTCTCTCCGGTGGCGTTGTCTTTAGTTTTATTTAATTTGAATCCTGCTAAAATATAACATCACCGCTCGTCTTGCTACATTTGACGTTGTTTTTCGGCAGGATCATTGTTTAAGAGGCTTATGTTCCATCTGTAGGCTATTGAAATGTTACAGCTACGTTTGGCAAACAGCAGGTGTAAATGCTTTAGTTTTCCTCCTACAGACCCTTGACCAGACCAGCCATGTGTTTTTTTGTGTTTTGTTTGATTTGTACATGCATGCCTAAGTTTGATATTTTTGCTTTGTGTTTACAGTAAATGACACATAGGCCAATGGTCATGCTAAGGGGTGAATGGGTTGTGAATTCTGGGAATTTGCTATGTAACTGCTAAACATGCTCCAATTTTTCATTGTGTTCTCTGTGCAAAATGTGTTAGGTTCAAAAACAAGGCAGCAGTTTGGAGTGTTTTAGACGGAGGTATCGAGGATGCAGCAGCCTTGCGCCCTTAGCTGGTATGGGGGCCAAGTTAGTTTTTAGACTTTGAAGTGGGTTATGTGATGCTACGGAGTCGCGTTACAATTTTAATCGTCGGGACGCCGATTCAGTTCATGGGGGAATATGTGGCATTACCAATTTTATTGTTAAAAATAGGCTAGTAGATCTTATTAATTTAATATTCATTATTAGTATATAGCATCTCCTCCTGTCCGCAGATGGCGCTCGACCCCTTAAAATCCTATAAAAGCCCCTCCCCTTCGTTCATTCGTCCTCTGTTATTCTCCGTACTTCCGCCTTGTGTCCGCTGGGCTGGGAGAGCCCAGGGTGTGTGTACGTCTTCTGTCAGTGTCGCGGATGGTTGAGGGCTTCATAGCGCACCATCACATGGCGTCCAAAGCTCTGCTCGGTTGGCATTCCAGGGTCTGCTGGGGTGCGGTGTGAGCACTATCGAAGCACTGGAATGGCCGTGTAGCTCGTGCGGGCGTGCGACGGTCGAGGGGTTGGGTCATGCCCCTGCTGCTTGTGTTCTCCTGCTGCCTTGTTTTTTTTCTCGTTTTATTAGTGTCCGGTTTGTATGGACCTTTTCTTTTAAAAGAAACGAAAACACTGTTAAACGATGAACTGATTTCTGAGATCGCAAAATAATGGACATGTGAACAAAAGATTTTAAAGGAAATGATGTGATAAATAAATATCATGTATACTTTTGTAACATTGTCTGTCCTCCATCAATGAACGAACCTACGAGCCTTTCTAGAGGTCCGGAGCCTTCTCTCCGGTGGCGTTGTCTTTAGTTTTATTTAATTTGAATCCTGCTAAAATATAACATCACCGCTCGTCTTGCTACAGTAACATTAGCATACATAATTCAGAATAAAACAAAGAGAAAAAACAAATGGCTGAAATAAAATTCAGCAAATTAAGAACAAATAATGGCACTCTGGTAAAATAGCAAACAAATGCTACATTAAAATATTATTACATGCTGATGGAAAAATATAGATTTTACAGTGCCTCTTGAAAGTACTAATACACCTTGAACTTTTAAACATTTTGTCATGTTTACAACCTTAAACATAAAGATTTTATTTAGAATGTTTTACTGAAAGTTCACACACAATTAACAGACTGTGAAGACTGTGAAGTGAAAGCAAAATGATACATGATTCTGTTATTTTTCAAAAAATAGAAAAGTGAAAAGTGGGGCGTGCATAAGTATTCATACAGCATGACTTAATACTTTGTGGAACCCCCTTTTGCTGCAATAACAGCACTCTACAAGGTTTGCACATCTAGAGACTGACATTTTAGCCCATTCCTCTTTACAAAACAACTCAAGCTCTGTCAGATTAGAAGGAGAGCGTTTGTGAACAGCAGTTTTCAGGTCTTTCCACAGATTTTCAATAGGATTTAGGTCAGGACTTTGACTGGGCCATTCTAACACATTAGGGTTAGGGTTAAGCTGATTGATATATGTATGACCTTTCACTCTCATGACTTGTGATTGGTTGATGTACCAACTCACCTACGGGAAAAAAAAAATTGCACCTGGGGAATCTAGGACCTGAAGAACATTGGTACGCACCCAATCTCGGTGAAAACGAACAGGTTTCATTTCAACTGAGACTTTTTCAAGGGACGTCAGAGGTCTCACAGGTTGAGGACAACAAATAGTGCTGGTGTGGCAAGGCGAGGGTTAACTTTGTTTTAAATACTAGCTTTAAACGCCACAACGCCACCCCATTTCACCTGGAGATTTCACTTGTACAGACTGACACAAGGCACACAGGTTCGTTGTGATATGAAATGAGGCAGGCAATGTTCATATTACAAGATGTTTTCTTTTCTTTTACTTTAGGTTAGGAAAGGATCAAGTTAAGTTTGTTGCTTTCCATTTTCCAGTTGGCACAATCCCTTTTGCATTTAAAAGCTCTATACCAGTTATCCATCATTTCAGTCCATTATCCAGTACACAAAGTAACTTCATGGTAGTTACAATTCATTGCACTTGCTCCATTGCGACCACTGATTGTAACAAGACAAGACGGCAGCTGTTTGATGTCTACAGCCGCGCAGATATGAAGGGCTGCACACAAAGCTTTATTTTAGGCACTATTTAAATAAGGTTACATATCGGTTTTACTTTAATAAAAAGTGACCTGCTAACGAAACGAGGGAATCCTAGGTTGTCAACAGTGAAGGGAAGACGGAAGACGTTCCAGTGAGATAGGCCCTTTTGACACAGCCCCGTACCAGGGTGGCCTTGCTTGCTATTTGGCTTATTCATCAATAGAAATAACTCTTTTTTTTCCCCCGGGTTTCTGGGGCCAATTCTCGGATCCTTTTGGGCGGGTTTGGTCGCTGATACCTGGTAACCTGATCCAGTGCTCTTCTATCTGAAAGCGTTTCGAAGGACGACTTGTAGTAACACAGCCACAGGGACAAAAAAAACAGTGCCTTTGTGTTGAAGGTTTTGACAAAAGAATCATATTTTAGAGATGTTCAGGCAGCGATTTATTTAGTGTCCTGTCAATCGAGAATAACAGTAATACAGGTCACACTTATTACCAATTCCAGTCCTTTTGTTGATCCTGTGAGCGGCCCAGTCCCTGCACACAAGCGCCGATTGTGCGGAGATAAAGTCCGCTTCGTGGACAGCAGCCAGCGGTCAGTGATTAACGGACGAAAAACAGGAACAATTATTGTGCTTTTGGAGCGCTGCCCTCAAACTCATGATTACAGGGACGTTTTTCGATCCAAGGGAGGTATTTCTGGAGAGGGATTAGTGGTTTATTCAAGGATTGAGGGGGAAGAAAAAGCCATTTGAAGTGATTGTAGTGGGCCACCTGACAACGTACTTGAAGAGAACTGAAGGGTGGGCTTCTAAACCGACATTTTGGGCACCACAAGTGTTGATCTTTCAGGTTTTCAAACTTCAAAATATTTATGTGTGTGTACAGAAAATTCACTTTCTTGGCTTTATTTTTGGCAGTGTCTACTTTGCGAACCCAAACCATTTCCATAGCCTGGACCTAATTCCTAATGAAGCCTATTCCTATTCCCATATTTAATAGTCCAACTTAAAGGTGCATTATGTAACTTTTGATGTTAAAAAAAGTTGTAGCCTCAGTAGCCTTACTAGCCCTCCCCATTGTAGGGCAGTGTATTTGACCCTTCGCTGACCCAGTGACTGTATGGGTGGTTAGCATTGCGCCTTTACTTTCCATCCTGGAGGCATCCGTAATGAACTCTATACGTTTGTTAAGTGTGATGTCACGACTTCCGCTAGCAGACAGGCAAATATGCGAGAAAAAAACTCAACAACCATGAATATTTCTGAAACTCAACAGAGAGTTACTGAAGCTACTTATTTCTCAGACTCATTAGCCAAAAATGCCGCACCTACTGCTAAAAAGTAATATTTACTAAAGTCACTACTTCCGGGTTTAGCGGAGCTGCTGCGCCGTTAGCATTTTTCTCCGCTAACCCGGATGTAGCGATTTTGGTAAATATTACTTGTATAGCAGTAGGTACAGCATTTTTTGGCTAATGGGCCTGATAAATAAGCATGTTCAGTAACTCTCTGTTGAATTTCAGAAATATTGATTGTGGTATTAAAGAGTTTTTTGTAGTTTCTCGCAATTGATTCTAGAGTGGCTTGGGGGGCACTGGGATGGTAAGCAAAGGCGCTATGCTAACCATCGGTCGGCCTCCGGGTCCTTCCCCCCTTCCCTGGGTAGAGAGTCCCAGGGGAGGTCGGGGAGTATATTTTTTTTTCTACGTTTTTTTTTTTTCTACGTTTTTTTTTCACTAAAGGTTAAATATACTAATATACTATAAATACAAATGAATACCCCTCCTGGAACCGCCACCTTAATGTGGTGGAGGGGTTTGAGCGCCCGAATGATCCTGGAGCTCTGTTGTCGGGGGCTTCGTGCCCCTGGTAGGGTCTCCCATGGCAAACAGGTCCTAGGTGACGGGTCAGACAAAGAGCGGTTCAGAAGCCCCTTATGAGAGACCAACAGGCCCGGTTTGAACCATGAGGCCGTCCTTCTGTGGACCCACCACCTGCAGGAGGAGCCATAGGGGCTGGTGCAATGTGATTTGGGCAGGCCCAACAGCTGCCCCCACGACCCGGCAACGGACAAGTGGAAGAAAATTGATGGATGGATGGATATAAATGAATACTAATTAAACAGGGTCATGGCCAATTTGAAGGTCAATTGACTCAGGAAGTCAATAAGTTAAAGTCACTAAGTTACTTACTATAGATTTTTCCCCCTCGCCCGAATACATGTCCTGTACAACAACACGACGGGGACAAACCTTAATTATTGTGAGTCTGCGGCGTCGACAGTACTTCCGCACAGCGCCGCCTGCTGTCCTGGAGTATGCATTACACAGCTTGGGACAAAACATACAGAATCACTTTGACGCCTTTATAGAAGTAGTTGAGTCTAGACAATTAAATGTATCTTTCAAAAAGAGAAAGAGGAAGATGTAGAGCAGCAACAGTAAAATGCTCTCGACAAAAATGCAACAGATCCTTGAACATAATTTTATGGTGGTATAGCTCATCTGGTTTTAATGTAACGTAACTATTTGAAGGACTTCGGGCAACACTTTTGATGATCTCTCTCCTTCTGCTGTAATAATAATCTGCAGTGCTGTTAGTTGTGGACAGAGTGTTTGTGTTTCCACTTCCCTGTTTGGTCTCGACGGAGTTAAACTAAACATGCAGCAGCCCGGGACCTCTCTCTGGACCTCCACCCCAGCGATGGTCCGAGCTTCAGGCCACCAGAGGCAAGTGTGCAAGAGAGACACGGCAGACTAAACCCCTTTTGTTCCTCCTTAAACGTTCATGTTTTAAGTTTTTTTGGGGTTCCTAAACACATGCTTTTGCCTGGAAACAACATAAAAGCCTATCCACACAATAAGCTGTTTTATTAGTGAGCTGAATCAACTTTCCTTTATGGATGAATATGTAAAATCCAAGGCCGTTTCAGATCATAATCGGATTAGAATGTTGATTTATTGATGTTTTTTCTCGACATAAATTCTGCCCCCCTTCTAGACTTGCACTGTGGTGTATTTGTTTCGTAGCCCCTCCCCTCCGCTCTCCCCAGTGTTCAACAGGTCTGCTCAGTGGTCTGCACATCCAAAGGCTCTGGTGTCACTCTCACCACAATAACCAGAGCTCGGCAAATATCGGACAGACCCACACAAAAACACGTACACCGGAGGAACCATGCTTTTCAGGAGCGCCGTGGAGAAAGCCAAGAAGCACCCGGGCGTGAGTAAACCACATTTCATATCACCAAGATGCATTACAGCTTTTCGCATTTGATAGGACGTATTTGCTTTAACATTGCACACTGATCTCTTTATTGGAACTAAACTCACAAAACTGCTCTTTTAAAGACCCTGTACCTATATGTTTTTTTTCTTTTTTTTTCTTTTTACGAATAATTTAAGAGGGAGCGAGAAAATGACATACATTTCACAGCTTTCATGGTCATGGTCACTGTATACTGACAATAACTAGCCTGCAAGTTCATGAATTGACCACAAATGATTTGTGATTAGAAGCACAGAATTGTTTTCACAAAATTAGAGTCTGAGTTTGCAATATTATACTCAAGGGAGAAAACACATTTTGTTCTATTACTGGATAAAAATAGGGTGCAAAGAGTATTATGCCAAATCAACTTTTTGAAGCATTTACCATGTTACAATAGGGATTATACTGTAGAAGAGAATAATAATCATCATTATTTTGGTGATAAGTACAATTTTAAGTAAGTATTTATTTTTTTACAAAACAATGCAAAATATATTATTTGGACAATTTGAACAGTATTTTCACTTTGTAACCAAGTAAGTAAATAAGTAAGTGCTTTATTTGTCATTGTGCAATTGACCATTTTCAAAACCACGCCCCAAAATGTTTGTATTGTCCAATCAGACATCCTAGCAACCGTTACTATGAAGCCAGGGCCGTCATGCCGCAGATCTCCAATGCAAAACAATGGGACATACCAGCAATGAGCAGATGCACTGTTTTTTTTTTTACTGCTAACCACCAAAAACCCACCAGACAAAGAATAAGAAGCAAAATGGTGAAAGCCATCTGCCTATGGAGAATGTAAATCGGACTCTAGGGACCACAAGAGTGTGTCATCGAGAGTCCAGTTATTTCCCTTCCCAAAGCGAAAACACAACCTGAGCACTGCCTACAATGGATCAAACAATGGGGACGGCCTATGCCCAGCTAAATGTCTCCAAAATAAACAAGCAAATGTCTGCTCTAAGGTAAGGCTAGCCTGGCCGCTAGGCTAACACCTTAGCATGCTAACATCTAGCTACTGACAGTCACATAATGTTACACAAACTGGCACTGGAACTGTAACTTTAACTGCGGCGGTGAACTTTTACAACCCTACAGTCTCACGTGTTTTTTGTCTGCCTTTATGATAAAAGTACTGTGTATTTTGTCACGGCCCTTATAACTGGCTGTAGCTGATTGTCATTGTGGCACCTGTAGGTTTAGCTAGCGTTAGCTAACTTTAGCGCACCGGAGAAATGTTCCTATTTTTAGAAATACTAAAAAAATAGGGTTCTTACCGGGCAGTGCAAGAGCCCGACTGGTCCACAAGGCTGTGCTGTTGCATTTAAGGAAGAGATCAGAAGGTTTCTCTGATATTTCTGGAGACTTGTCTGTAGCTTTAGTGCCAATAGTTGTCCTTTATCCTTCGTTGGATCGTTTTAATATCTTGAATATATCCCTCCACTGCATACTGTGACCCCGTTTGCCTCGATCTGGAGGATATCGCGGAGGTATTGCTCCAAAAAAGGTCACTGACGTGCATGGCAATCTGTTGCGCTGCCAGTGTTTTATTATTTGTTTGTCGGGCGTAGCAACAGTAACTAAGGGGGGCGGGGCTTGGCGAAAGGTCAATTGTGCTACGAAATTGCATTGAGTTGTTGGGTTAGTCCTGAGCCGCTGCGTCTGCGTGTGACCAGCGTGTTTTTGGATGTAGGGGAAACCGGAGCACCCAGAGGAAACCTGGCTGGCTGCCTTCAGTGCTCCTCTGAATCTGTGCACCGCCCCCTCGGTTTGTCCCTGTTTCAGAGCATGGTGTCCTGCACTGGTCAGTTCCTCTACCGCCTCCATCTTCCTCCTGCACAGCTCCCTCCGCTCCACAACAGTCTTTCACCATTTTCTTGAGGTTGACTCATCATGTCCACGTCAGCGCTGGCCTCAGCATCATTGGTGTCCTCCTCTTCGTCACCAACATCATCATCATCACCATCACACCTCTCCATTTCTTGTTGCTAAACTTAATCCTTTCATCGGGGAGAGAAAAAAACACTCGCCATAGCTTCACAACAGCAACACAGATTTTTTTATTTTTTTATTGAAACAGCCGCACAGTGAAGAGGAGCTTATGGTGTTTTTTGTGTTTTTGAAGCCTCAGTTATTTTTCTAAACACTTATTCGAACGACTTTGCACATTCCACTTTGAATACTTAAGTATTTTAAGCACTTTCACTCTGGTTAAAGTGCATTTGACAGGGTTTAAAGCTTTTGGAAATATGACTTATTTAGATGGATAACATTTGTTGTAAGTAATAATTATCATTTTATTCAATTTTAATGAAGAAACGTGTTTATGTGAATTTTTAAGCTAATGACAGGACGTGACGTATAAAGGTAACACTCCATAGCAGTTTTATTCATCTCCCATTGACATAACATGGTCGGTACGGCAACTGTTTAAAATGGTTTGCCTCTATCTATGTCACTTCCTGTCGGTGTCCAATAAGGAAGTCAAACTATAAACATCACAAAATGGGCAAACTAAAGAAAACTGCGCACAATCTTTAGCAAAATCTTAAATACAATTGTGTTAACTATGTTTGCGTAAACATTGTGTCCAATGTGTCATATGCACTTTAAATAAAAGTAAGTCTGAAAAAAGGCGCAGTGTAAAGTTATCAGGCAAACCAAACTTTTAACGAAGCAGATGGATGAGTGATACATATTATTCAGTCTTCACGAAACATATTGCGCCGTTAATTGGCAAAGAACGCAATGATAAAAGTTTAGTCATTAAATGAAGCAAGAAAGCAGGGCTAAAGTATTGTACGGCTTATTCACGGCAAAGCTAAATCTCTACCATGTGTTACCCAAAGGGGAAAACCGGGTCAAAACAACACTAACTGCAGAGTCTGACGTCCGTTCAGAAGCTCCAACAAAAATATGATCTTCCAACCCAAAGATTTATTATAAATACCTACATCTACTATTGCGTCAATACTTGAATAAACATCATTAGTTGGTCTATTCACAGGCTCCACCATGTTTCATTGGAGTCATCAAAAGAACAGTTAATTGATATGGTAACAAAACAAGCTACATGAGGAAGGTAGAGAATACACCAGGGAAAATGGGAAATGGAAATGAACATAATCAAGGATGAGGACTGGGAGCAGACATAAAATAACAGTCCTTTGAGAGTTTGAATAGAAAACTAAAATTGTTTTTTTGTGAGTCAAGTGGCAAAGACGCCACCCCATTCATATTGGATAATGTCTCTAATGCAAATAATGTCAAAGTGAACCGGAAATGAAATCACAAAGCTACTATTTGGCTCTGCCTTTCTCACTTTTTTACTGTCACAGAATGAAGAATGAAGAATGACTACAATCACAAGGGACTAGTGATGTAATGAAGTACTTGTGGTTTGTAATGACAGATTCTTATTCATTTGCAGTAACCATCTAAATAATGTTGGATCTTTTAGCCCAGGGGTGTCAAACTCGTTTTGGGTCGTGGGCCGAAATTCAATCAGTTGTGATCGTGATATGTCAGTTTCAATAAACCGTCACGTCCAAGGTATAGCTTGAAATGGGCTGTTCTTTTCATTGTAAAGCCACTGGACCTACAGTTCTGGATATACTTCTGCAGTTGTGTGGTATGACTTGTGCTTAAGATTTAAAGAGAGAATGAAAAACAAAAACAAAAAGGCCATATACTAAAAGCCATAATGCAGGAGTCCCTAATTTGGGGCCTTAACCAAGAAAACCAAACCAAACTTGAACTTAGCCAGAACAGACTCCTCATTGCCAAAGGTTTGAAATTCTTCTCTTATTAAATCGCTTAAAAGTAGCATTGTTGTGACATGTTTGACCTGGCTTCCTGAGTATTTATGACGAAATGCCCAATTATCCGTTTGTCAGGCGCCGCTGTCTCTCTCTCTCTCACCACTTTATCTGCATATATACGTGAGGTGGCATGATGAAATTCAAGATGATCTTCGCTTCAAATGATGCAACCCGGGAAAAAGTTTGAGAACTGTTAAGAAAGTGCAGGTGGAGGTCTGCAGCCTGGAGGTTCTCGACATTTGGTTCAAGAACTAAAACAAGACGGATGCATTTTCAAAAGTTCGTTCTTCTGATGATGATTGTCTCAACGCTCAAATTGCTTCCCCTGCAAAGCGCCCTCTCTACTGGCTTCATGTGTCGGACAAATATTGTGTGCAATTTCAGCCAACGCTACATTTGAACGAATATTAGACCAACATGTTTTTTGTTGTTGACAAATTTATGCTGTAAAAATTGTTGAGCAATGTCAATATCTTCCAAGAAATGCACATTTATTGCCAGTTGTGATCCAATTTAAAGCAGAACGAAGTAACTTTTGCCACTGCAGGTGTCGTGGCATGTTTTTTTAACTCATCTGTGAGAGTACATACTATGCTGGGAGGGATATTGAACATTGTGCCAAAACCCAATTATACAATAGAGATATTTTTCCAGCTCAAACTTGGCTGTAAATACTGATAAAGTGGCGCTAGCCCACAGTTAGCTTTGCCCGTTAGCATGTTAGCCTCTTCTGATCGTGATAAACCAAATAACAACGTTTTGTGAAATGTTCATCAAGAAACGGAAAGCTGTAAACAGAATACAGTCAGATCATGTCATAAACCTCAGAAATGCGAGCCAAAAGTGATTTTGTCGACAACTGAGAGCAGCGAGTTAGATGTTTTCATTAGTGTGTATTGGGGCTGCCAGGTCGGAGGCAGGGAAAGTTGCAAGTGTGGTTTTCTGGCCAGAGACACAAGGGCAGAGCCATTTTTTCCTATGAGGGGGATCGCCCTGTTGTCACGTCCGAGGCACTGGTGGGCAACGCAAATGTATTAAATAGATATTAATAGTTCTATGGTGGGTCATAACATCGTTCACAAACAGAGCATTGCATCTGTGAAAAGATCTGTGATTTAAATAAACAGCTCTTCAAGCTCTGAAAAATCATCTGTTTGCCCACCAGTCACCAAAACATCCGGTGAAAATCGCGGAAATAAACAATAACAACGATCCTCCCTATACGCAGACTATGCAAGTTGTGTAGGGCCCCGCATCTCGGTCAAATGACGGTGTTGTTTCGCTGATTAAAGGGACTAGACAGAGTTTAAAAATGTTAAAATTATGTATTTTCCTCCCCCTACATGTTCCAGCAATGTCCTAATGTGTAGAATGAGCCCAGACCGATTCACCAGCGCCTCTCATGTTTTCTCTGCTCGGACTCGGGGCTGCATCGACCACACACACATTTAAACTATCTTGTTGTCTCTAGACATCAGGACAGTATGGTGAGTAGAGGACAGAAAAAAAACGTCTTTGTCTCAGGGTAGTTGAATCCACACAGTTCATATGAGTGCAGTTACTTTCAGTAACTCTAGTTCTCTGAATGTACTTGGTGTAAAACGAAATTACTGTCAGGCTTATTCTCAGTGGTAAGACAGAAATAACCGGCAGGTGCAGGTTTCAGTTGGTTTTAAATCAAGGGGTTCCCAAACTGTGGGTCAGGGACCAGAGGTGAGAGAATGTGACCATTTACCATTTTAAAAAGTGGGGGAAAATAGCCTAGTGTTGTCCTAAACCTCAGTCTGACAGTGGTAAATGGTTAATGGTTCTCACACAGAGGGGCAGGGCCCACATTGAGGTCATTATGTTCCCCTTCTGCCTGCATACTGCGTGTAACTGTGTTTGACCATACACGGGTTCGCTCTCCGTCGAATAGCCTTGATGCGTACTGTAGGGCCCCCGAGTCGATTTTTTGCCTAGGGCCTCAAAAGGGCCAGCACCGGCTCTGCACCAGGGGGAGATGAAAGACCCCCCCAATCATCCCATTAACACTTACCCCCAGAGGGATTACGGAAAGGATTTATTAAGTATAAACCTTACTTAGTTCTGCTTTAATGTATTTGTTATGACACTTAAAGCCTTCATTTTGGCACAGTTATGCTTTATACTTTTAATCTAACACATAGGTGAATGTGATGGTACTCCCTCCCACTGCTGGTTTCCTGACAGGAACAGTAGAGGAACATGTTAAACTTCTCTTTGTCCCACAGTTAATATTCTGCTTCTCTTGTTTGCAGCTGTTGCCACAGGTCTTCTTCATCTGTCTGGGGATGAGCGGGGCCTTTGTCTACCTGCTCCGATTGGCCAAAGGACCTTACGTGACGTAAGGACTCCGCCGTTACTTATCACAATTTCATGTATTTATTTATTCATTTATATTCAAATACAATAAAACAATGAACTATCAAAGTAACACTCATTTCACACCCAGATTAGGGCTACATACACATGTAGACGAGCTCTCGGGGGGGTTAGGACATCTGTTTGACGTTTGTCCACTTCATTTAAATGATGGTGGTGTCGACAAAGCACAGGATGGACCTCCCACTGGAACGCCTCATGAGTTCGTTCACTTCAGAGTAATTAAAACACTGCCTTCCTCCTCGCGACAACATGAGTTTTAATTAGATAAAAAGAGGAAAAAGCACACCAAGTTATCAGTAATTGGCGGAGGAGTATTGACGTCTATCCTTTGTGGACATATATTTTGATAAAAGGAGACATATTATGTAAAATGTTGTTCCCAATCGCTGGACCGGGATATAAGTACAAGCTCATAAAACATCCCGGGATCCATTCTGATCAGTGAGACCCAAGATCATGTTGAAGAGATGACTATAGGCGGACCACACCTGATTTACCTTAAGATCTGCTGGCTCGGTGGGCTGTGCCTTTTAGTCCATCCCAGGCTCTGTCCTTTGGTGTAGATCAGACACATACAAAAAATAACTTTAAAGGTGCATTATATAACTTTTTATGTGAAAAAAAAACCTTGATATTAGTGCGTATGACATGGGCTGGTTTGAAGTTTGTTTTTAGTGTGTTTTATTATCCATGGTTTTAGACTGGTTTTATGTATGTTTTGAACTCATCCAAGCTCGTTGCCATGGCAGCCCCGCAGAAGGAGAGACAGAGAAGCAGAGAGATGAACAGTGACAGAAAGGGCTGGTGTGGCGGGGGCGGGACGATGGCCGTCCGGACAGGCACGGCAGGATTGAGCGGCGGGGGCCTTGCATTTGAGTCTGAGGCCCCATTACCGTGTCATTGCATCAGACACGGGCCGGGCTTGTGGACGACATTTGAATGCAGCACCCGCTCTCCTCACTCCCTCTCTCCCTGCCCACCTGCTCTCTCACACCCCGTCTTGACCCGCCAACTCTTGCCACAAACATGGACAACATAACAAAAAAGAGTGCGAATGGCGAAATAAAAACAGTGGACAACACTAAGGGAAACGCTCCGTAGCTCTGCTCCGGAGGCAAAATAGACGTTGAAAGTCTGAAATCTGCAAATCTGACTATTTTCATTTTGTATAAACTTTACTGGACTGCACTGTACTGGCACGTCTGGCCCGCTAGGTGCTGAGTGTCCCGGCCAGCAGCAGCAGAGAACATGCTTTCAGTGCAGCTGGATGGGTCATCGAGACTTGCCCCTGACACTGTTGAGGCTATTGGGCCGGGCTCGGGCCTGCTAATTCTGAAAATCTGTTGGGCCGGGCCGGGCTGGGCTCGGGCCCAGAAATCAGGCCCGTGCAGGGCTGTACTCTCCAGGCAAACGTGCCCCGTGGATGACCCTGTGACCTCCACACGGGACGAACCCACACTCGAAGCACCCACTGCAGGCGCCTTAGCACGCCCTCTTCTTTTAGTATTTTAATTCCACATTTTTTAGTCTTTTAAATGTTGTTTTAACCTGACTTTTATATAGGCCTTTACTAAATTGTTTAATTCCTTTTTATTGTTGTCCATTTCGTTGATTGCACCATTTTAGGCTCCCACTACACCTTTTAACCTGTGACACGTATTTGACCTAGTGACCCAGCGGCTGTGTGAGTGGTCAGCATGACGCCTTTACTTTACTCAAGGACACTCCAGGACCAATCCTTTTTAGAGTTTCTGGTAGGTTTTCAATGGTGTTATACAGTAAGTATGTAAAACCTACCAGTAACCCTAAAAAAATAATTGATCCTGGAGCGTCCTAGAGGACACTGGGATGGAAAGTAAAGGCACCATGCTGACCACACATACAGTCGCTGGGTCACTACAAGGTCAAATACACACAAATATCAACCTTTTTTCTGCATAAAAAGATGCATAATGCACCTTTAAAAGGTGCATTATGCATCTTTTTATGTGAAAAAAGTAGAAATGTGTAATATGTAACATTTGGAGTCCATCTGCCCGTTCAACACAAGGAAATAAAGTTATAACATGTAAATATAAAGTACCAACATGGAGCTGCCTCTTGAAAGATATTTTGTGTTTAGGTGGAACAAAACTCAGAATCCTGAGCCGTGGAATAAGTTGGACCCCACATATCAGTACAAGGTATGAAATCATTCAAAATATCCACAGAAATACAATATATTTAAATGCCCAAACCATCAACTGGGTTTACCTTCTCTTTCCAAAATGTGCTATTAAAATGTTCTTGGTGTCCCCTGTATTGTTTGCAGTTTTACACCGTCACCACAGACTACAAGAACCTGAAGAAGGAGGGACCAGACTTCTAAACGTGTCCACTGTCCACATAAATCTGTCCTGTCTGTGGGACGTCCTGACGGTGACGCTCCACCACAGAACTGAAGCAGATAGAGATTAGCCTGACCAGCCAGTGTACTTTAATAGTACTTGGTTTACAGTACCGGTAGCCAAACTATTTTTTTTTTTTTTTAACCATTAGAAAACAAAACATGTTGAGGCAGTGGTTCCTAACCTAGGGGCACCATAGATTGCAAACAGAAGCAGCCAGTACTCAGTTGTGTTTGGTCTAGGGACCTGTTTGGAACCACTGCTGTAGAAGGTTAGTCTGCTGCTTCAATTGAATGTAATGTAATTTCAAGGCACCCAAACAACTATCACAACTAATCACGATTATTTTCCACCTATTGATCGATCTTGACTTTTTTCAGTCTTCCCAGGGCTTGACCTGACAGGTGCTGCAGCGTCGCGGCGTCCGGAATTTTTTCTAGAATGACAGGATTGGCCAATTATCATGTCTAAGAAAACACGCCACGTGATTATTAAGATTGACCTTTATTAAAATCACGATTAGATTAAAATGTGATTAATTGCTCAGCCCTACAGCTGATATTACTTACTATTTGAGTGGCCGATCATTGTTCAAATAGAACAAAATATCGGTCTGGCGTCGCCACCCACCCTGAATGTACCGGAGGATGCAAAGCCTTGGCAGAGCATACACAGAGTAGGGGAGAGTGAACCACCCTTATATTTTTAAAATAAAATAAAAATTCTTGAAATGTGAGATTATAGATTTAATCTTTACATGATTTGAATTTGACAGACAAAAAATGTGAAAAATTGGCTGTAAAATAACCCCACTTTTTATGAAAAAGCTTATTTTTTCCCTGCTGTTCAGAGTACATTGTTGGCCTGATCCCAAAAACGATAATCACAAACAAACAAAAACATAGAGGTCAATTTTTTTCCTCATGTTGGTTAGGTATAAAAGCATTAATTATTTAGGAAGATTTCTTCTTAAATAAACACAACTCTCTGGGTATTCTCAAAGAAGAAATAATGGGGTAAATTGACCCAAAAACATTGAGCCTTCTGTGCTCCATAAGAAACAATGAATGACAAATTACAGAAAAATTTAATGTACAATTCTATAGTGTTTGCATTGTTTATTGGTGGTTCTGGGTCTAGTAGAGACAAGCAAATTAAAATTAGATTTTATATTAAATTATTTGGGATTTTATTTTTTAGAGACAAAATGTCATAATCTGCAGAAGGAGCATACGAAAAGAGAAAGATTTCTTATAATGGGTTTTTGGAATAAAATTGCTAATGGGAAACAGTGAATTGTAAACAATGAGACTTCATGATGTTTAGTATTAATTTCACCTTTAAGTCTGGTGGTTAATTTACCACAAGATCTGGTTCAACAAGACCAGCATCTTAAAAACCATATACTTCAGATGATTTTTGAAGATGCACAAGAATAGAAAACATCCCAAAATGTGTATAAATAGTACAATTTTGCATCTATTGTTTACTGTTGTAAAGTGGCTCATCTTACCCCACTCTCCCCTACTGTAATTTCTCAGTGCAGGATGGATTGTGAAAGGCATATTGCTGGCCAGGTTATCTGCAGATAAGAGAACTAGAGAAGGACCATACTGTGTTGTTGTTTTTATATTGTATTGTACACAAACCCGCTATATATAATTCTCAATAAAGGGTATGGACATGTTTATGTTTATTGGTTTATTTGGTAGGGACAGTGCAAGTTAATGAACAAGCCACACCGGATTGTAGCCTTGGGCTAATTTCCATCCGTCGTCCCCCATGCGCACTCTCAAACACACTCACATTCATCCTCCCCATACGTAGGGGAAACCGGAGTACCCGGAGAAAACCTACGCAGACACGGGGAGAACATGCAAACTCCACACAGAAAGGCCCCGGCCTTGGTGGGAATCGAACCCGGACCTTCTAGCTGTGAAGCACAAGCGCTAACCACTGTGCTACCGTGCCGCCATGCTTCATTATTATTCTGAAAAGAACCCCAATGTTCTTCATTGAATGGATCAGGGTTCCCTCTTCTCTGAGCAGATTTATTGTAAACTAAGTCATGTGGATTGGCTATATTCATGCGAGCGACATGTGACTCTAACTGAATATAGGCGGTGCTCTTCCTGTCTCCTTATTTCCCTGTGAGTTAGTGGAAGGGTTTTGTCCAAATAAATAAATAGCTCAAGATTCCATGGTCGATAGTGAGTTACTGATGAAAAAACACTGCGTCGGGAGCAAAGACTTCACCGGAGGAAACTTCTGTGCTCATCACGGTAGGCGTTTTGGTTTTGAAGCTAACGGCTAACACTAAGGAGAAATTAAAATGGCACCAAGAAAATGATCAACCTGTCTTTGGTATAAATACTTTTTAGTTGATTCATTGTTGCGTTTGTGATGCTAGCCGTTAGCTCTTGGACAAAAGCTCCATTTTAATGAACACAGACTTCTCCTCCCGTCGAGTATTTCCATCCTAAGTCATGTTCTTAAAGGAATAGGCCACCGTTTTTACATACTGAGATATGTTCTTACCTTAGCTTTGACGAGTTCATTTGTACCTGTCTGGTCTTCACGTGTGCCTTCCGTAACGTAAACACAGCACAGACGGTGTTAGCATTTAGCCTCTCTCTTCTCCTCTATAGCTCCAAACGAGGTGAAGATAGAAGCTACCAAACTCTTCCACGTTTTCCCTATTTAAATATGGTTACGTGAAGTATTACACTACAAAGTATAATTACACAAAATTAAACAATATGGATTTTCTAAGCGGATAAAAAGGGGAACTATATTGTAAGGCGTAATAATACCAGGAGTAATTAGGCATCCGCGCAGTGATATCTTCACTTTACTGTGCAGATGCTGAATTACTTCTGGTTTAATTTTGTGTAATTATACTTTGTAGTGTAACACTTCATGTAACCATATTTAAATAGGGAAAATGTGGAAGAGTTTGGTGGCTTCTATCTTCACCTCATTTGGAGCTATAGAGGAGAAGAGAGAGGCTAAATGCTAACGCCGTCTGTGCTGTGTTTACGTTACGGAAGGCACACGTGGAGACCAGACAGGTACAAATGAACTCATCAAAGCTAAGGTAAGAACATATCTCAGTATGTAAAAACGGTGGCCTATTCCTTTAAGTCATCCCAGGGGCTGTCCATCGGTAACTCACTGACGGTCAAGTTTTCTTTCAACTATTCATCAATTTGTGCAAGACTCACAGCGCTAATGCCTAAAGGGGAACTAGCCAAAGTGGAAGAAACAGCAGCCTCTGGAGAATTCACTCTAAAGTCACGTGTCAGTCGCGGGCATAGAGCCTGTTACCGCGTTGGGGTTACTTTCAGTTTGCATTTTGCCAGTCTTTAAAACAAAAACAAAAAAGCTCAGTCCAACATGAAGAGCTAGCTTGTTGGCTAACAGTAGGGAGAGATGAAGTACACCCTCCACCCACCCAAAACAACTCATATTCAAAGTTTTTGTTTTAAAGTACTGTAACTCATACGTAGCAATTATAAACTAAAACCTGTCTCAATTTAGGTGTGTAACGCTAACTCATTTAGCTTCTGTTGCTATGCTGCGATGTCATACCCTCTTTTGCTGGATGTACGTATGATAATGTATTGTTGTCATAGATATAAGATTGTATTGTACTTATAGATCCTATTTGCATATCTTGTTACATATGTGGCAGAATACTGAATGCTAAACCACAATAAAGCGTAAATCTTGTGACTCGGTTCGTTATTTCCGTATTCTGAGACGTCGCTCTCTCACACGGTCAGTCGTTTCTGTCAAGTCAGATGAGCATCTCCGGCGTGTGTGTGCCAGACTGACAGACAGCTGCCAGTGTTTTGGAACGGCGCCATCTGTCCACACCGCTGCTGTCATGGGACGTCCACAAAATATGAGAGAGAGAGAGGAAGGAGAGGGAGAGTTATGTTATTGTTGCATTACTTAACGATAACAACATCTGTGCCCAAATATCCACACTCCTCTATATACAGCACTGTAGAAAGTTGTGCACTCAACATTTCCCACAATGCACCTCATGAGGTAGTGCGTATCGATGGTGACCGTGAAAACATCCGAAGCATATGTTTACATTGCTGTGTTGTGATTATGAATAAATCACTGTTAAATAAGCCGTTATGGTGAAAGTTGCTAATGTTAGCTGCCTACCCTTAGCTTGGGCTGTTACATCACAGATCTTTAATAAAAGAGTTGTATTAAAGCAGACCTAAGTAACTCATGCCCCTACAAACCATAAGCACCACTGCAGGTGTCGTAGCATGTTGCGTTTTTTTATTCATTAATTGTCCATGAGAGTAAATACTACGCTGACAGAAAAGACAAAGGGAGAGAGGGATATTGTTCATCCAATTACACAATGGAGATCATTTTTTTCACTCAAACTTGGCTGTAAATACTGATTAACTGGCGCTAGCCCACAGTTAGCTTTGCCCGTTAGCCTGTTAGCTTCTTCTTCGTGATTCCATTAGTGTGTATTGGTGCAAGTTGCAATTGTGGTTTTCTGGCCAGAGACAATCATCCCATTAACACTTGTATTACCTCCAGAGGGACTATGGAAAGGATTTATTAAGGTAAACACGTTACTTACTAACAAGTACTGCTTTAAAGTCTTTCATCTCCCCTGGTGTCTCTGGCCAGAAAACCACAATTGCAACTTCGCTGCCACCGGCCTTATAGCCTCTAGGGGCATGAGTTACTTAGTTCTGCTTTAAAGATCTTTGCGTTACATGATCGATCATTAAGTTGAGTCTGATCTGTCCAAAGACCGTGTTGTTTGTAGCATGTTGGCATCTTCTCTGAAGCTCACGCCTCTGCCGTGGCTATGCTCTATCTGCCGTCCCCGTGGACTGTGGCGGGGGACGGGTTCCTCAATAAAGCGTCTGCAAATTGTGAGAGAGGCCGGGGCGATTTGCGTGCAGAGTCCTTCTATCAACGATATGTTTTCGCAGTGCTTCCATGAAACAAATAAATGTGTGTTTCTCCTTCTAAAACAAATAATATTGTTCCTACCTCCCCTTCCTTCTTCCATATGGTCGCTTCGATTGAAAGCAAGCGCCCACAAGTTTAAAGCTTCGTACGAACTGAACTGAATTAAATGGACCTGGACCTCAGGGCTCCTGCACCTGAGCGCGTTCCTTATAAACTGATTCCTCCAACAACAAGGTAACATGGCTACAGGCGTGGCCTTATACGCAACGGCAACTGGCCCCTCAGTTTGTTATTGTGCAGTAGGATTAATTATCAGAAATGTCTGTATTTTATTTATTGCTTGAGTGACTGAGTGTGAATGCAGGTGTGTGTAGAATAACTAATTAGAAAATAAAGAGCTTTTTGTAGTAAATGTATTATGCTAAATAAATTCAAATGTACTCTTTGCCTTTGTCTGTCCATTTTCAAGGCCTATCGAACCTGTGTGACCTTTCAAGCATGGGACAAACTGCAACTTATGGTTCCTTGGGCCAAAATCCAAGTTGGCCCAATGCCCATCTCGACTGTGCATGCGTGGGTCAATCAGGCTCCTAATTTGGGCTCAAACAAACCACACCGCCATTGAAATGTGTGAGCGAGTTCAGGTAGAGGAGCGTGAACACTGAAGTATATTGAGCCATAACCGTGAACTATAAGGCTTACGGGCATTGGTTTACAGACTATAAGTCTCAAGTGACATTTCTTGCAAATATTTAAGTTGTCAATATCTTGAAAGCGAGGGAAATATCAGGGCGGCGGCTCCGTAGGCAGGAGCGGACCATAGCGGACAGGGGAACGACAGGACCTGGGATCAGCCCGACACAGACACCCTCACTTTTTAAATCATTTGAATTCGTCTTGTAATCACAGGGAAAAGTTCCAAAACGGTGTTGATGTTAAATATAGTGGGTAAATTTCCGTCTGTCAAATTAGCGACCGATTAGCTCTGTTGTACCCTCAGATCACTCGTAAAAAATAAAAAATAAAGTACATTTAGAGGCAGAGCCTATGTGTGTATGTGGATCTCTCTGGTCACAATTAAGAAAAAGATTTTGTTTGCAGTCCACCTCCTTATTGACAAAAAAAAGTGGGATTCTATGTTTTTATTTCTCATTTCAGTTTAAATGTTGTGAATATCGGCGACATGAGGCCACAGTTTCAGACCCTGGACTTTGTCCAACAGTTGCTTCAAGGGTCAGTAATGTTTTTCTGAAATAGTTATTCCAACTAACTATATGAACAAGGACTGGTCGTCACTTTTGACAGCATCTCTTCGTATGAATGGCAGTTTGGTTTCTGTCTATCTCCGTACGCAGCCCTGGTTGTAAAAATAGACTTTAAGCTAATATTGTAACAGGCTCCATGGCGACGACAAAAACGCTTTAAATCATCAACTTTCCAGCGGTTAAAACGCTCCAGATCAGAGCTTTCTTCATTGCTTTACGCTAACTATCATTATTGTTTGGTAGCCAAAAGGCATTCCATTACCCATAATGCAACGGCGAGCTGAGATGGGCATTGGGCTTATTATTCAATTGTATATATTGTGGGCTAAGAACCGCCTCGGCTGCGACATTAGGTACTATATTGTTACTTAATCCTCTGAATACTCTTTAAAAAAAAAATCACACTCAACACCCTACAGAGTCAACTTTTAACGACCACTGAAACACTATTTCCCCCTACTATATAAAATAGATATTAAAAAAAAGGAAGAGATGCTGACTTAAAGCCAAGGGTTTAAGCTTTCAGTTAATGTAGGTGTGGCTCTTTGTGTTGATGAGCTGTGGACTCGGTCTCTTCTAGTCGATCGCTGACCTTGCAGGATGGGACGGAAAGGAGGCGATTATTCCCTGCAGGATTCAAAGATTCACGCGGTCGTGAGAGAGAGCAGAATCCGATGAGTCCTGTGTCCGATCTGACGAGTGGAGGGAGAACTGCTGCGAGCTCTGACCCCCGTCCCGCGTCTCCGAGGAATAAAGCTGCGCTCAACTTCTCCAAATAATCATCAAATTGGTGTAATGAAAGAGAAATGGGTCGTTGTGAATGTCCCTTATGGATGTTCTGCTTGGTTTTATGAGCACTGTGAAAGGAAGTGTTGACCTAAACCAAACTAAACCCGCTCTGGTGAGGACAGTGAACGCCTCGTCATTGAAGTTATGTAAGTGTAATCAGATAATGGCTGTCTGTTTGTTAGATTGGTCAAATGTTATGTTGTGATGTTATCAGGAGGGACACATGTTTGGTCTCCGGGGCAGTGTCAGCTGGAGAGGAACAGGGGCGAGTCCGGACCGTGTTCTCACTGGGTTGGCCCAGTGGGGAGAGCACTCTTAAGGGCAGCTCGAGCTTCTAAAAGTCTATATAGTTACACTTTATTCAGACTTTTTAAGGGGAGACTCTGGGATCAGTGTTAAAACTCTTTAGCTAGTTTTCTCCCTGAACATCTTAGTTTTAAAGTCACACCAAACTCACCCTTTGCGATGCTTTTTTAATGATTCCACTAGCAAGCCGGAGATTTCCAGGAAATCACAAAAACATTGTGGGGCTTCCTCATCTGTCCTTCGCGTTCTTATTCACAAACATTGACATGTTCGGTATCCACGTGTGCTGCGAAAGGCGACCGAGATGACGCTGTAATGCAGATATGGTCATTTCCTCTCTGGGAGTAATACAGTGTAAAAGTCTGCTCAGATGCAGGGTTGTTTGGAACTGCAGAAATATTGTTCAGAAGCTGATGATATTGCAGAGAGGGCTATAAAGTTGATTAAGGATTTCAACCCTGGCCTTACGCAACAGGAAGAACAGTGACCATACGAAATGAGAACAATTGCGAATTTCAAGTAGAAACACTTGAATAAACCGTCTCAATGACACTGTATTGAAATACTTGTACAGATGAATACAGTAAACGTCATTAGGTCGATGCATTTTCCTTCATGTAAACTTAGAATGCTGTGTGGCACAAAAACAAATGTCAATGTTTGATTTTTAAGGCACATCCAAATGTGTGCAGATGTTACAAAACAAGTTAACATCTCCAGTTTATCCTACAGACCCCAAACTTTCCAGTCTTGTATTTTGAAAGTTTTTTTTTTTTTAGGGATTTTCAAATTTTAATTCTTTAATTCCTGATTATTTTTTTTAGCTTATTGCTTATAGGTTATTCAAATCATAAACAAGATTCAAAATCCCTTCTGAAAAACATATTTGTAACTAATTTAATGTAACTAATGGTGATGATAATATGTGTATAATAAATATGTCTGCTAGTAATGTATGTGTATGTATATATATGTATACATATGTCTGTATGTGTGTATATATGTATATATGCGTGTATATCTAAAACACTATGACTATTTAAACAATAAGTAAATCAATAGAATGATGACCACAATGGTAATATAAGCAATGATAAAAAACATAAGAGAAAATTGTAAAACTAAGTAAATACACTCAGAAATCACAAACCTTTCCATTTGTATTGTATTGTATTTTGAAATTGGGCTAGGCGCTTTCTTGCTTCTGCCTACTCCTTTTGAGTTATTATTTTATTTTATTTTTTCTTGGTTTTTTTTGTGATAATGTAAATGAAATGATGTAAATATTGTATATAATAATGCACTGTAAATAATAGCTAAAATAAAAAAAATTCCAAATAAACATTTGTGAAATAAACATATCATTAAACGTGGCTCTGTCCATTATTACGATTTTGACGTTGAAAATATAGGAAATTTTGGCCACCTTTATGCATAAAATGTCTTATTTTTATATGAAAACATAACATGACAATACATTCCTCATATTTATATCAGTAATCTACATCTGTTTCAAATCGATATTTCTAAAAAAAAACATATTTTTTTCCAACCACCCAGGGGCCGAGTGCACCAGCTGGTCATATGCCTGGTCTTAACTCTACGTCTGACTTAAATCTGAAAGTTTCTTCAAATGCCCCAGATCTTTTTAAGCCACAGTTTAATGCAATTTGATATTTGTGTAAAGTGAGTACAGGTCATGCTGATGTCTGGCTCCACAATCAGATGTATAACGCCCTTGTTCAAGCATTGATTATATATTTCCCATGGTTAGTTTGTAAATCTTCTCTGAGCTGTGAATGTGACTGATTGTGGAACGGGCTGTTGTTGGGCAGCTGCAGTCTGGCCTCAGCCAGAGCACAAGGGCTCTACACACGGATTAGCCAATAACACAAAAGGGCACATACTTCCAGGTACTTAAAGCTGCTCTAGATTCAAAGCAATAAATGACAAAACAATCAGAGCAATTCCTTCTGTTCTGTTGTGCCGAAAATCCACGTCTACCGCTCTCTTTGAGTGGCACGACAGTATACAGCAGTGCATGTCACTACCGTCTGCTTCTCCAACGATTGGCGCCTTTTAAACCAGAAAAAAACGTTAAACAAATATATAAAGCTGAAATTATGACCAAAACAACAGTATGTCTTACAGATTCGGATGTTTCTACACTTTTATTGAAGATGAATATTGAAAGATATGTACTGCCTCACGGTAGTCTCCGTGAGGATGTGAGACAGGCCTCAACTTTGACAGTGTTTAAGTCCAGGCTGAAAGGACACCTTTTTACTGCTGCTTATGGCAATTCATTGTATTTTAACGAATTTTAATATATAGATATACATATTTTTAATGTAATTGTTTAATGTAATTTTATTGTGTTTTTAATGCTTTTAACGCATTTTATTGTATTTGGATATCTGGTGTGTTTGGATATCTGGTGAGGCACATTGAGTTGTACATGTACATGAAATGTGAAATGTGCCATACAAATAAACTTGCCTTGCCTTGCCTTACTGTGGAAAAGACTCGCGACCCACTGAAAATTGTTTTGCGACCCATTTTTGGGTCCTGACCCACCAGTTGAGAGCCACTGTTCTAGACAATCAGCTCCAATGGTTGTTACAGCAGCACCTATAGGGAACCAACCGGTCCACCTCCCTTCTGTAGAAAGAAGAAAATCTGTGCCAGATTTTTTACATTTCATTCCAGAAATTGTGATCAACAAGAATGCAAGATCGACTCTCATGGACGGACAGGCTGTATAGATAAACCCAGGCCAGGGCTGATGGGAGTTCCTCTGCAGATAGAGCTGAAGACTGTGGAACCAACGTCCAGTTGTTGTAGCTTTAGTTCTTGTTGTCCAAGTCCCTTTTGGGTGAGAGTTCCTCTGCAGATGGGGCTGCGGTACTGATGTCTGGTTGTTAGTTCCCATCAATATGGCGGGGAGGAGGAGGCTCAGGAAGCTGCTCGGGACAACCCACCTTGTTTCTCCACCTACAGTACAGCTATCGGTTGCCATGGGCAGTTCATCTTACAGTAAAAAGAAGAAGAGTTGCAGCATAAAATAATATTGCTCCTCCTGCCACAAGAATTTCCTTCAGGATTAATAAAGCTGTTTATGTCTATGTCTGTTATGTCTATTTCTGATGTCATTCTGCTTGTTTTGTAAAGGTTGTTTTAATAATGAGCTCCTGTAACAATTTCCCTTGTCAATCAATACAGTTTGTCAAAGACATTAGGAGCGGTTTCACTTTGTTACTCTCAGAAAAACCTGTTCCGTTGTTCTATCGAACTAGTATTTCCCAACAGAAAGTTTTACACTGGACTCTACTGCAACAGTCTAACGTTAAATGAGGCTCTTGCGTGCGGTCGGTCAGTGATCAGGGGAGCAGGGGAAGGGACAGCTCCACCCTCTGGCAGCGCTCTGGAACTCTGGGCTGCTCTGTAACTGGACACACCAAACAACCACAAAAACATTTATATAAATCTGCGTGTTGTCCAAACACTTCTACTTTCGCTGTATCGCCTTCAAACTTCAGTGGACATTGAGGAAGAATACAAATCAAGTCAGGAAGTAAGTCTGTTGGGGAGCGCGAGCATTCCCGTGCCAACCGTCGAGCCTGTAGGAGAAGAGTTGGTAAAAAGGTCAGAAGACGGCGACAGGCAGGCTGGACGGATGAGTGAGTGGCAGCTGATGGACAGGGAGGAAAACAAACCAAGAGTCAAAAGGAAAACATAAACACAGGACTCGGCGGAGAGATCAGAGGGTCGTGTTTGGAGAGGTGTAGGACGGGCTCTGACATCCACAGAGCAGGTCGATGTGAACTGATCTGAACTGCATGCTGTGACCTAGAAATATGCACTTAACGTGATATTCTAGACCAGGGGTGTCACTTTTATAAAGTTTGGCTTGTGCAGAATCTTATTTTATTTTATTTTTTTTATTATTAAATGTGCACCTGTCAATCAACAGTGGTAGCACATGAATGAGGGTGGGGAGATTGGCGCAGTGGCTTATGGGATGGCACATAGCTCCTAATCGCCAGTGAGTTAGCATCAGAAGCTCCTATGCTAAAGTGGCTATGATAGTTAGCATACAGGCCACTTTCCCTAACTCCTTCCTAACCGACAACCCAATTCGGACGGTTCTTATCATGGCGGACGCTGACGCACATCCGGTTTGGCGTTAGACCTCTTACCAATTTACTGGTTTCGGATGGAGCATACTGTAACTCTCTCCCATTCATTCTCAATGGTAAATATGGATGCAGTACACTTTTTGGCCACCAGCGTCAAATTGGGGGCGCTGTTTCACTCCTTTCGCAAAGTTAAGGAAACACTGTTGTGGTGTCTTGGTGTTTATCACAGAGCGTTGTACATCAACTTTCACAGCTTTCCAACTTTTATTGCAAAGGTTGTTGACATCAACATAGGTCATGTTAACAATGGACTTATAAAAGAATTGATGCTGAACTGACACTTTCAAAATGATCTAATATGGCATTTTCTTTGAGTTAACAAATGAATGAGGTAAAGTCAATGTAGGTAATGTAGATACAGGTGTTGTTTTTTACATTTTACATATTGCTACAATTGTTGATTTTGTTACCGCGCATTTCATACACAAGGCAACTCAATGCGCCTAGTTAACATTTGTTTTATATAGTATGTTATTTGCATAGATATAATCAAATGCAAATGTATACCGAAAAATAAAATAAAGTAACTATTATTATTTGCAGTTAAATGTGTTTCACGCTTGACATCGCCGTGTTTGGCCTGCGACCCACAGGCACTTTTTTATTTTGGCCCTCGGAGATATAAAGTTTGGGCGCCCCTGTTCTAGACTAAATCAAAGAGCTGCGAGTCTTTGGGCGATTTGACCATTATCGAAAGAGAGTTCATTTTTTCCTCTAGGTGGTGTAAATTGTTCTGCTGCTCTCCACAATGTTCATCTAATGACCCTTTAAGCTGCCCAGTCAGTCTGTGAAATGATCAAGGTGTCATCGTCCAATAAGGTACATTTCGTCGATTGAAAACCACATTACGGACCGAGATGGAGCTGAAATCATTGGGACTAAACATCCCACATGGAGAGAAAAAACCCTGCTCCTCCGGGACATCCATCCATCCATCCATCCATCCATCCATCCATCCATTTTTTTCCACTTGTTCGTTGCCAGGTCGTGGGGGCAGCTGTTGGAGTTGCCCAAATCACATTGCTCCAGCCCCTATGGCTCCTCCTGCAGGTGGTGGGTCCACAGAAGGACGGCCTCATGGTTCTAACCGGGCCTGTTGGTCTCTCATAAGGGGCTTCTGAACCGCTCTTTGTCTGACCCGTCACCTAGGACCTGTTTGCCATGGGAGACCCTACCAGGGGCATGAAGCCCCCGACAACTTAGCTCCTAGGATCATTCGGGCGCTCAAACCCCTCCACCACATTAAGGTGGCGGTTCCTGGAGGGAACAGTGACCAGGTAAATGGGATGAAGGGTCCCCCCCTCCCCCCTGCATGGAAATGTTGTTCTATCCCGAACAGACAGCAGCGAATTCTGCTTAAATCCATTGACAAGAGAGGTTGCAGCCAGAGGTTTTGTTGTAGGGATAATTTCCAATTAAATTTAGAAATGCAAATAGGAGCTTATTATTTGCATTTTACTTCATGTTTAAAAAACAACGTGGACAAAGGGCAAAATTTAGCTCGTTCAACAGGACGTGCTCAGTCCGACTCCTCTTGCCTTCGTGTGCCGTGCCGTGCCTCTCTCTCTCTCTCTCTCTCTCTCTCTCTCTCTCTCTCTCTCTCTCTCTCTCCTTCTCTCTCCTTTGTGTTTTTATGATTCAAGCCCATTCCTTCCTTCCAAAATATAAGCTTGGTCAATGTTGGGTCGAGTTGCGCAAACAAGAGAGAAAGACTCTAGCTTGGACATAAGCCTAAAGGCCTATTCCTACTCCACAAGACGCGAGAACTTTGTTCTTGTTCTTGAGGCAAAAAGAACAAGAACAAAGTTCATCTGAGCTCTGACATTTCATACTCCACAAGACATGCTGCTGCCGAACTGCCACGCCCCCTTTTTCAGCAGCCAAAACAATCAAGGAATTACAGAAATAAAACGAGCCATTTGAGCTCAAACTATTATAAAATGTATCAGTCACGGTATTGCAATCATTTTAAAGATTGACTTCATGTTTAGCACACATCTCTCGCTGGTATATTACGTTAGAAAACGTTAGCGTTAAAAGCTTACCTCTGTTTCATTCGGTAAAATCATGTTGTTTGACGTCTGTGTAGCCTCTCAGTACAGGCAATGTCCACCCAAGAACCTTCATTGAACATGCTGGTTGACGTTTCCCGGCATTTGATGAAGGGGTCTAAGGTTTACAAGCTTGGTATCCCTCTGTCCACGAGCCTGACCACTTTTTTTTTATCATTCACCAGGCTCTTCTGCTTTCCTCTTCGTCCTTGCCCAAATGTCCGCGTGTTTCTCGCCAGGAACTGTTTGCCATTTGTGTGTCTTTGTAATCCTTCAGGGAAGTGTTTTACTGCTGCGAGTGGTGCCTCAAAACTATCCATGTTGTCTCCCGTTATCTGCACCGGTGTTAGGAAGTAAACATTGGATTCTCGCTTCCCGGTTCCGCCAAATGAACCCCGCCCACTAAACATCCAGCCAATCACAGCGAGAGTTCTCGCAGCCCTGCCGAACAAAGTTCTGCTGAACAGCAAAAGCTGCCGAACAGGAGCTGCGAGAACAAAATGGTCATTTTCTTCTCACAGCTCTGGGTGAGCAAAGTTCTTGCGTCTTGTGGAGTATGAACAGGCCTTAAAGTATTTCCCAGCATTTCAAACACCACAGCAGCAGCAGACTCACATTGACAGGCACATGCTACAGTGTGTAGTAGGTCCTATTGGCGTCTAAAGGCCTTCCCAATTCCATTCTTTGGAGGGCCGAGTCGCGCATGGCTACTTAATATGCCTAAACAAACAAACGTACTTTAGCTCTGATTACAGCGGTTGTTCTGACTCGACTCTAGAGGCGACATGGAAGCACAGCAAAGGTCATTATTTCCTTGGTATAATGATGTTTTAGCCTCCTCAGGGAGTGTATAAGATGCTATGGAGGTTAGCACAAGCCACATTAGCATTAGCCCGATTATTAATTATGGAACCAAGGTTATGGCTACACTGCAGAGACGGTATGGCCGTACATGATCCCATATGATAATTTAGACTGTGATTGCCCTGTCCTGCCAATATTTCTACAGTTCTGGCACATTTACACCGATATTTGACTGACATTAATCCCAACTTCCACACTCTCTCTCGTGCTTTCGTACACCTGGGATGCTGCACTGAAGAAGTCGGACTGGAGATGGAGCTGTGGAGTCGTCTTACCCAAAACAGCAGCAAAACCTGTTTGAATCAGCTGACAAGACATGTCACAGCAACATGAAAAAATAATTTAGCGTGAAGTCTTTGTCTGGGAAGTGGGCTCTGCACGGCCCTTGACGGTGGTCTATGTTTCAAGCCTTTTCTAAACCCATGAGCGCTTGAGTCATAGTTGAAGATAAGTTCACTATAGCTCCTCTTCCCCACTGGCTGTCAAGTAAAGTAACATTTTTAAGTTGAATGGAGATATGCAGATGAGTTTCCCAACAGCTGACAGTGGGAAAAGTCAGATTGCATCACCTCCCCTCACTGTAGCTGCGATAATTAAAACTAAATATACAGTTATTATTTTCATTCCATTGCTCCCCGCGCTGTCATCGAACCATATTAGAGAAAAGAGTAGACCAAACTCTCCCTTTGTGATGCTTCTTTTTTATGGTTTATCCACTGACGAGTCGTAGTTTGTCAGGAAATCACAACAATAAGTTGGCGCTCCCTCGTAGTGTTTTTGTTCACATATTGACATGTTTGGTGTCCACGTGTAGCAGGTGACTGAGATGATGCTGTAATACAAATACAGTCATTTCCTTTCTGTGAGACGGCACCGACGAAAGACAGGAAAAACTCATATTAAAATCAGGTTTTTTTTTACACTCTTGCAACAACATCTATACTTTTCAAGCTCCTACCGACCACAAACCTTACTTATTTTTGAAGTAAACGTTTTGCCATTCCCCATGAAACATTAGGTGTGCTTAGGATGAAGTGGACCAGGCGGTGGCGGCCGAGAGCGCCTGGAATCAAATCGGACACATCACAGCCCCGAGACCAAAAAGGAGCCTCAGAGCGAGGCTCCTCAATGATACTATATGTTGTCTCCGTGGCCCACAGGCATGAACAAAAAACTCAACAGCCTGATTTAGTCTCTCACATATTTGAAGCCTACTTTTAAGTGTATTGTCAGTTTCTTGTCATTTTTCTACAAAGTTACGCTGGAATAGGTTAAATGGCACGAGACATCCCACCTTTTCACTAGAACCACGTTGACTCGTCTCCAAAGCTGTGCATTTATAATGTCCATCCATCCATTCATTTTGTCCACTTGTCCGTTGGCGGGTCGTGGGGGCAGCTGTTGGAGCTGCACCAGCCCCTATGGCTCCTCCTGCAGGTGGTGGGTCCACAGAAGGATGGCCTCATGGTTCTAACCGGGCCTGTTGGTCTCTCATAAGGGGCTTCTGAACCGCTCTTTGTCTGACCCGTCACCTTTTTGCCCTGGGAGACCCTACCAGGGGCACGAAGCCCCCGACAACAGAGCTCCAGGATCATTTGGGTGCTCAAACCCCTCCACCACGTTAAGGTGGTGGTTCTAGGAGGGGCATTTATAATGCGAGTCTCCAAATGCACGCGGCTAATAGTTAGCATAAATAATTGGGCGAAAATATCGTGAGCGACCTGTGGCTTTTGTCACTGTACTGGCCTGATTGCAGTCAATTACAATAAATATAAGGAAAGAGAAACTTTAGAGGTTAAAACGAGGAGAGAAGGAGCTCTGTCTGTAGCTCTTTCTCTGACTCTCCACCTTCCACTCCTCAGCGCAGGCAGAGGCAGGGACTCGCCTCACTTCATGTTTAGCTGTCATTTATGACAAGAAAGTTGCATCTAAGGTCCGCTAGAATAGGCTAGTGTTAAATAAAAGCACATAAGAGCGTGGAAAGACCAGGGGTAAAATATATGGCCAGTCCAGGCCTGGGCAAGACTAATATGTCTCTTTTCTAGCTTAGTGTCATTCCATTGCAGAGCTCACCTCATCAAAGTCACTGTTGAGTTGAAGCGCGCGGTGCTGAACGCCGGTGTGTGGGCTAAACCATTTGGTACATTTTTAAAGGGGTGTCAGGGCCCTGAGATTCATCCATCATTATTGTTTGTGCAAAATTCTGTCTAACAACCATTGTAGTTCATCCTGGTTCTGTTCAATTCTTATATAAATTATGAGGAAATTTAGAAAGTAAATTTCTAAATTTCCTCTTTTGGCAGCACTTTTGAGCGCCCCTACCCTGCTCTGGGCCCTGGGTACTCAGTACCCTTTACCCCACCCCCTCCCCACAGCTTAGGTCTGAGCTGTGCCCCCACTGTGGGCCGACCTGACTCTCCTCTTACAGTTTAGGATTAGAGTAATAAACGTCTGCTTATTTAAGTGTAGGTATAATTTAGATTGGCTCATCTTTAACACACCTATTAATAAGGCAGTGTTTTTTCTTTTTAATGTTTAATCCTTGCTTGACTTATTGAATGTTGAACCACAAAAAACATGGTTCATAAGTTTCAAATTGACATCTCTGAATATTAGCATTAACCATTAACCACCCAGTGCCCCAAAATAACCAGAGCATAAACTGAAAGTATAAACCTGGAAAAGAAGGCTACTCAAACTAACTGTGCCAAAACATTGAGTCAAATTAACAAATGCAAAGATAGCTTGAAGAAGAAATGACATAACTGTATTCTCTTTCTTGAGTATGAGTGATTTCAGTTCCTAAACTCTATACTGGCCTCTCTGCAGTTTCCTCCTGCTGTGTCCGTGCGTGGCCCAAAGCGGCCTCAAAGCCAAAGAGCAAACTGCAGCAGAACGGAGACCAGGATAAGCGCCAGGACAATACATCACACAGAGGAAGGACCGGAAATGGGATATGGGAAAGGCAATTAAGAGAGCAGGGAAATAGAAGATGTGTTTACATTCTGTTTACATTTCTGTACCATGCATCAAAATGACAGGAGCACGTCCGTTGTTTCACTAAAGCTTCATGATGGGGGTACTAATCCGCCGTTTCTGCATGTCCAAAAAAAGAGGGGCGGTGAACTAAAACCAGGGCATGAAGAAATCAGTCGCTTCTGAGCTGTGGCATGAGGTACACATTTACAGTATATTGCACGTCTACAGTTTCCAAAGTGTTGCCCAGAGAAATTAATCAAATGAATGATAACCTAACATACAGTGCCTACTAATACACCTTGAACTTTTGCACATTTTGTCATGTTTACAACCCTAAACATAAAGATTTTATTTTGAACTTTTTACTGAAAGTTCACACACAAGTAACAGACAACTGTGACATGAAAGCAAAATGATACATGATTCTGTTATTTTTCAAAGAATAGAAAAGTGAAAAGTGGGGCGTGCACAAGTATTCATACAGCATGAATTAATACTTTGTGGAACCCCCTTTTGCTGCAACAACAGCAGCAAGTCTTGTGGGGTATGACTACAAGGTTTGTACATCTAGAGACATTTTAGCCCATTCCTCTTTACAAAACAACTCAAGCTCTGTCAAATTAGAAGGAGAGCGTTTGTGAACAGCAGTTTTCAGGTCTTTCCACAGATTTTCAATAGGATTTAGGTCAGGACTTTGACTGGGCCATTCTAACACATTAATATGTTTGTTTTTAAACCATTCCATTGTAGATTTAGCTTTGTGTTTAGGGTCATTGTCCTGCTGGAAGGTGAATCTCCACCCCAGCCTCAATTCTCTTGCTGACTCCAACTATTCTTACAATCTTCCCAGTCCCCGCTGAGGAAAAGCAGCCCCATAGCATGATGCTCCCCCCACCATATTTGACACTGGGGATGGTGCACTCAGGACGATGAGCAGTGTTAGGTTTGCTCCATACATAACGTTTTGCATTTGGGCCAAAACGTTCAATTTTTGTCTCATCTGACCAAAGCACCTTCTTCCACATGGTAGCTGTGTCCTCCATATGACTTCTAGCAAACTTCAAACGGGATTTCTTATGGCCTCTTTTCAATAATGGCCATATTTGGATGACAGCATCATCTCGGTCACCTTTCGTAATACACGTGGATACAAAATATGTCAATATTTGTGAAAGAATAAGCATGGGAAAATGACCGGTGCACCATGATATTTGAGTAAAACATCATAAAATAAGCATCATGAAGGGTGAGTTTTGTCTTTTAATTACTGACATAAAAACCAAGATGTTAAGGGATAAAAATAGCTAAAAATCTCATTGATCAACATTGATCACTGCGTGAAAACTGTTTTTACTTGCCGTGTCTCGCCTTAAAGAGTCAAAAAAGTTTCAATGGAAAGTCCATCAGAGCAAGGAACGTCCAGAGCCTGCCCATATTTCCTTGTACTGTATGTCAATGGATTCATTAGTCCATTGACAGTTGGTTGTGAGTCAATGTCATTGATAGTACATCGTCACGTCACTCCTTTTGTTCTGGAGTGTGCATTTTTAAGGCTTTTAAAATGAACAAAACAAATGGCCAATTTACATTTACTTCAGAGCGTTTATAGAAATGTAGTGGAGTTTCTCTTTCAAACGTATACGTAAAAGTAATACGTTTATGAAGGCCTCAGCATTTGTTCTCCGGATTCCCTTCAATGGTGTATTTTGATGTTCCTTGTAATCCTGTATACTGTATGACTCTGTCCAGGTGTGCATTATTCATGAGGCTGTGTTTTTACCTGTGTCCTGGCAGATCTCGTATTTGTTGTTGCGTCGGGGGCACAGTGAGCAGAAGTCCTGTCATCACAAATACATTCACATAAACAATGTACAGCACAAATCTTTGGATACAAAACAGTGAGTCGTCCTACACCTTTATTATCTATGATTCTTAGTTACTCAAGTAATGAAGGCTTTTAGTGAACATATTGTGGCTACAAACATTGATATTTTATGTATGACCATTTTAAGGTGAGACACTGTAAGTGAATATAAGTGGGAAAAAAGGCAACGCAAGGCAACTTTATTTATACTGCGCATTTCGTACACAAGGCAACTCAATGCGCCTTACAAAAGAAGATGATGCGAAATTACAATCAGGTTAAGTTAAGGCAAAGCACATATATTGAAACATCAAGACTTGGGAAATACAAGATGACTGGCCATTGACCAGGGTGCGGGGCTGAAGAAACATGTTGAGGCAGACGCAGAACGACGGGGGCGTGGTTAGGAAGGGGGTATGTATGTGCGGTTATTTACAGTCTGAAAGTCAGTGTTTTGCAAAATATGACCCAGAGAGCTCGGTCCTTATCAGGTTTAGCTCTGTGGCTTGGCCTTGAAGGGAAGTGTTGACGGCGTAGGAGAGATAAGAGGTCCAGCTGCTTCAAACCTCCTCTCTCAGGAGGAAGAGAATTATTCCAGCAATAGTTCATACATTTATGATGAATTAGCTTTTTTCTTGGTCTCAGCTTTAGTTCAGTTCTCCAGAGCAGGTAGTTCCCTTCACAGTTCAACCCTTTTCCTCCCAAAATATAGTCCAACTATAAAAGTGAGATATCAATTTGAAACTTTTCCAATATAAAAGTGAGATATCAATTTGAAACTTTTACTGACAAATACGTATGAGGGGAAACATTTATTGTACTGCATGTACCTTTTCTGTCATTTTTCATATTATGATAAAAATGGAATTTGTGCGTACAAAATTGGCCAATAATTAAAATTATTATTTTTTGTCCATCCATCCATCCATTTTCTTCCGCTTTATCCGGGGCCGGGTCGCGGAGGCAGCAGTCTCAGCAGAGATGCCCAGACTTCCCGATCCACGCACACCTCCTCCAGCTGTTCTGGGGGACCCCGAGGCGACACCAGGCCAGCTCGGAGACATAGTCCCACCAGCGTGTCCTGGGCCTTCCACGAGGCCTCCTCCCAATAGGACATGCCTGGAACACCTCCCGAGGGAGGCGACCAGGAGGCATCCGGAACAGATGCCCTAGCCACCTCAGCTGGCTCCTTTCGACGTGAAGGAGTAGCGACTCCACCCCGAGCTCCTCCCGGGTAACTGAGCTCCTCACCCGATCTCGGAGGGTGCGCCCAGCCACCCTGCGAAGGAAACTCATTTCGGCCGCTTGTATTCGCGATCTTGTCCTTTCGGTCATTACCCAGATCTCATGACCATAGGTGAGGGTGGGAACGTAGATCGATCGGTAAATCGAGAGCTTTGCCCCCTGACTCAGCTCTCTCTTCACCACAACAGTCCGATACAGCGACCGCATCACTGCTGATGCTGCACCGATCCGTCTATCGATCTCACGCTCCATCCGTCCCTCACTCGTGAACAAGACCCCAAGATACTTGAACTCCTCCACTTGAGGTAAGGACTCCCCACCGACCTGAAGCGGGGAAGCCACCTTTTTCCGGTGGAGAACCATGGCCTCAGATTTGGAGGTGCTGATCCTCATCCCGGCCGCTTCACACTCGGCTGCAAACCGCCCCAGTGCGCGCTGGAGGTCCTGATTTGATGAAGCCAACAGAACAACATCATCTGCAAACAGCAGAGATGAGATCCTGAGGTTCCCAAACCGGACACCCTCCGGCCCCTGGCTGCGCCTAGAAATTCTGTCCATAAAGGTAATGAACAGAACCGGTGACATAGGGTAGCCCTGGCGGAGACCAACACGCACCGGAAACAAGTCTGACTTACTGCCGGCAATGCGAACCAAGCTCCTGCTGCGGTCATACAGGGAACGGACAGCCCTTAGCAGAGGGCCCCGCACCCCATACTCCCGGAGCACCCCCACAGGGCACCACGAGGGACACGGTCGAACGCTTTCTCCAAATCCACAAAACACATGTGGACTGGTTGGGCGAACTCCCACGAACCCTCGAACACCCGATGTAGGGTATAGAGCTGGTCCAGTGTGCCACGACCGGGACGAAAACCGCATTGTTCCTCCTGAATCCGAGGTTCGACTATCGGCCGGATCCTCCTCTCCAGCACCCTGGAATAGACCTTACCGGGGAGGCTGAGAAGTGTGATCCCTCTGTAATTGGAGCACACCCTCCGATCCCCCTTCTTAAAGAGAGGGACCACCACCCCGGTCTGCCAATCCAGAGGCACTGTCCCCGACTGCCACGCGATGTTGCAGAGACGTGTCAACCAAGACAGCCCTACAACATCCAGAGACTTAAGGTACTCGGGACGAATCTCATCCACCCCGGGGCCTTGCCACCGAGGAGCTTTCTAACCACCTCGGTGACTTCAGCCTGGGTGATGGACGAACCCCCCTCCGAGTCCCCAGCCTCTGCCTCCTCATCGGAAGACGTGACAGTGGGATTTAGGAGATCCTCGAAGTACTCCTTCCACCGCCCGACCACATCCCCAGTCGAGGTCAACAGATCCCCGCCCGCACTGTAAACAGTGTTGGCGAAGCACTGCTTCCCCCTCCTGAGGCGCCGGATGGTTTGCCAGAATCTCTTCGAGGCCGACTGATAGTCCTCCTCCATGGCTTCTCCGAACTCCTCCCAGACGCGAGTTTTTGCCTCTGTGACAGCACGAGCTGCAGCACGCTTGGCCTGCCGGTACCTCTCAGCTGCCTCCGGAGTCCCACAAGCCAACAAGGCCAGGTAGGACTCTTTCTTCAGCTTGACGGCATCTCTTACTTCCGGGCGCCACCACCGGGTTCGGGGATTGCCACCGCGACAGGCACCAGAGACCTTACGGCCACAACTGCGAGCAGCCGCATCAACAATGGAGGAGGAGAACATGGTCCACTCGGACTCCATGTCTCCAACCTCCCTCGGAATCTGGGTGAAGCTCTTCCGGAGGTGGGAGTTGAAGACCCTACTGACAGAGGGATCCACCAAACGTTCCCAACAGACCCTCACAACACGTTTGGGCCTGCCAGGTCTGACCGGCTTCCTCCCCCCCTGCCAGCGGATCCAGCTCACCACCAGGTGGTGATCGGTTGACAGCTCAGCCCCTCTCTTCACCCGAGTGTCCGAGACACGCGGCCGGAGATCAGATGACACAACTACAAAGTCGATCATCGACCTCCTGCCTAGGGTATCCTGGTGCCACGTGCACTTATGGACACCCTTGTGCTCGAACATGGTGTTCGTTATGGACAAACTGTAACTAGCACAGAAGTCCAATAACAGAACACCACTCGGGTTCAGATCGGGGAGGCCGTTCTTCCCCATCACCCCCGTCCAGGTCTCACTGTCGTTACCCACGTGGGCGTTGAAGTCCCCCAGTAGAACAATGGAGTCCCCAGTCGGAGCACTATCTAGTACCCCTCCCAGGGACTCCAAGAAGGCCGGGTACTCTGCACCGATGTTGGACCCGTAGGCCGAGACAATGGTGAGAGACCTGTCCCCAACCCGAAGGCGTAGGGACGCGACCCTCTCGTTCACCGGGGTGAACTCCAACACGTGGCGGCTGAGCTGGGGGGCTATAAGCAAACCCACCCCAGCCCGCCGTCTCTCCCCGCGGGCAACTCCAGAAAAATGGAGAGTCCAGCCTCTCTCCAGGAGTTGGGATCCGGAACCCAGGCTGTGCGTGGAGGTGAGCCCGACTATATCTAGCCGGTATCTCTCAACCTCCCGCACAAGCTCAGGCTCCTTCCCCCCCAGCGAAGTGACGTTCCATGTCCCGAACGCCAGAAGCTGCGCACGCGGACCAGGTCGTCGAGGCACCCGCCTTTGACTGCCACCTAGTCCTCTCTGCACCCGACCCCTACGGATCCCTCTGCGGGTGGTGAGTCCACAGGAGGGCGGGCCCACGTCATCCCTTCGGGCTGTGCCCGGCCGGGCCCCGTGGGCAGAGACCCGACCACCAGGCGCTCGCATTCGAGCCCCAACCCCAGGCCTGGCTCCAGGGTGGGGCCCCGGCTGCGCCATACCGGGCGACGTCACGGTCCTTGCTGTAGTACTATCCATGGGAGTCTTTGAACTGCATTTCGTCTGACCCGTCACCTAAGACCTGTTTGCCATGGGAGACCCTACCAGGGGCATGAAGCCCCAGACAACATAGCTCCTCGGATCATTCGGGCACTCAAACAACCCCACCACGTTAAGGTAGCAGTTCACGGGGTTGCTTTTTTATCTTGTTTGTGAATAAGCTATTTAGAATTGCAATAATATTGCATTTATTGGGCGGCAGGGTAGCACAGCGGTTAGCGCTCGTTCTTCACAGGCAGAAGGTCCCGGGTTCGATTCCCACCTGGACGGGGCCTTTCTGTGTGTGGTTTGTATGTTCTCCCCGTGTCTGCGTAGGTTTCCTCCGGGTACTTCGGTTTTGATTTCATCATGAGCACATGGTGATCTGATAAGCAGATCACGCCCAGCGAAGGAGGAAAGCGGAAGTGCAGGTTTTCTGTATTGCATCCATCAGCATCAAGTGTGTGTCATTAGCACTTAGCGTTAGCACCGTGGAGATATTAGCTACTCGGCCGCGCGGTGTGAGAATTTTCTGTGTTTATTTGACGTTGTTTACGGCGGTTTCTCCTGGCACAGACTACGCCCCTCTCGCTTCCCCCATAGACATCCGTGCCAACCCACTTTGGCGGCAATCACAAAACTGTAAATGTGTGCGGAGTTTGGTCTTAAGTTACTCTTTAAAGTACAACACTGGAAAGTTTGGAGTCTGTAGGAGTTACTGAAGTGAAGATGTTGTTGCAAAGGTGGAATAAAAACCTCATTTTGAGAAAACAGCCCGAGAGATTGGTAAGGTCTGCACATGCGCCTGTATGATTCTCCTCTCTTTAGCTTTTGTTTTTGCGCTTTGACTTTTGTTTTTGCGCTTCAGAGCTTGTTTTTGCCTTTTTTGCGACTTGCCTTTCCAGTTCATCCTATCAAAGCCCAGTAATCATATAAAAATATCAATAACTCCTCACATTTCTTCTGCCACGATCGCCGCGGTCCAATAAAATCCTCGTAAAGCCACAAAGACAACCCCCTTTACACGTTATACGACTCACTCTTGCCCCATAAACCATCAAAGACGGGCACGCAAATCCTTTTCATATCACGCCATTATTGTCTTTAGTGTCCGCTATGGCACCCGTGGCGCCTTTTTTAGCAGGAAATATTTTTTCTTTCATCATCACATAAAAGGGGGGACGGTGGAGTGTTTGAATAATGTGCTTTTTGAAGTCTCTTTAAATGAAAGGTTTTGGGAAAGCCTTGGCCGTGCAAACTGGTTATCAAGGCTGCAGCGCGCGTGGTTGCATAAGGGAAGGGTATGTTGGCCTAATACAAAAGCATTATGTGTCTAGAGTAAACAACGCTTTCATCTTATTCATAAAGGTTTCAATAGGCCGCGAGTAAATTGGAGAGAAGTCGTCTTTGCGCGGTTGTTGGGGACAAGCTAAAATGTGCTGTAATAGGGTAATCAAAGCTGTCCGTCAAACTTATACGGCTAAGTGGATTAAACGCTGTGCCTGTTGGGAGGAAATGCTCATCCAGTTTGCACCTTTGTCGTATAAAAAAAAAGGTGGACAATAACAAATATAATACTTTCTGCTCCACTACATTTAAAGAAAGGCTCCAAAGTAATGACTGAATTTGGCCATTTTGTGTATTGTAAAAACCTTACTATATTGCACACTCCAGAACTGTAGGGGGCGCTATGCAGGTGTTCTTTCAATTCCACAGACACACCACAAGGGAGAAGGTTTGTCCCTGTTGTGTTGCAGTCATAGACCGTTAAAAAGAATAGACATCTCCTCCTCACTCCTCCCCGTTTACCACAATGACCACGTTGGAGGGGGAAATCATGGCGGATTTACAGACTCCTCCTCCTACGAAGCATGTTCCTAATAAGGGCAAAAGGGCGGGATTTTCACTGTAGACTCAGCCCTTGCGTGACGTGTAGCTCACGCAGCTCCAATGCTAACGGTCCGACCCTCATTAGTACGAGATTTCAAATTTTTTATTTCGAAAACCAGCCTGGTTTCTTTTTTGTGACTAACCCAGTGTTATCTCAGGAGGAATATGTAGCCATATAAAGTGCTCAAAAAATAGAAACCAGGCATTAAAGTTGTTTTTAACGTGTCTAAAGTCCAATGCTTTTCAATGGGAGACTAGCGGCTATATGGAGGTACTACAGCAATGGTGGAGCAATGGCAGCCTCCAGTGTCGCGGTCATAAAGCAGAGCAGCCAGCGGCCATTGATTGCAGTACACAGGGGGGGATTCGGGCTGGATATGTGTGTTTTTGAAGCTGGAAATGTATTTTTCCTGGCACTTCTAATTTGAATATTTCAATATTTTCTACACCTAAGTAAAAATGTGACGGGGAAACTTTTACTTAATCAATCGTATCTGTACTATTTCCCAAGTAGTTTAAAGGAATAGGCCACCGTTTGTACATACTGAGATATGTTCTTACCTTAGCTTAGACGAGTTGATGCGTAACTGTCTGGTCTTTGTGCGTGCGCTCAGTCACGCAAATGTTGTTGGATTATTGACTTTTTGCCTGAGAGAATAAGCTATCGTCATTTACCAACGACTTAAGTAATAGGAACAGAGCTAATGTGAGCCACTTTTTACCGCAAAGGATTATTTGTATTTTTAGTTTCTACATAACTGATTGTAACTTTTTTTTTTTACATTTTTTGTTGCATTTTAAGCGCTATTGTAGAGTTTTCTTTTCTTTTTGTCGACGAGCGGAAAGCAGGACCCAGACATCCAGCTCCTTATGGCTGTATATGATGAGAACATCCTGAAGAATCCCTTTTATTTGGCCTTAGAGATAAAAGGCCAAATAAAAGGGATTTCATTTTATTTCAGTGAAGCAGCAATTTTAATGAAGAAATGTTGGGCAGAAAAGTTATTTTTGTTTGAATTTTGAAGCTGCTGACAGGAAGTGACATAGATAGAGGTAAAGTTCCAGAGCCGTTTGACTCACATCCCACTGACATAAAATGGTCGGCACGACAACAGTTAAATATTGTTTGCCTCTATCTTTGTCACTTCCTGTCAGTGTCCAATAACGAAGTGAAACAAAAATGGCCAAACTAAAGAAAGCCAGATAACACTTTTAGCAAAATCTTCAATACAATTGTGGTAACTATATAGCAAAAATTGTGTGTAATTTGTCATATGCGCTTTAACACTGTGTAACGCAACTACGCCACGCTGTGTCCATCGTGTGTGGCGATATGCTAAGATCAGCGTCGCATGACTTGGAATCACATTGGCGATGGTGCGTTTCATAATAAAACCTCTAACATTTTATTGTGAGACCGAGCAAGCTTTATGGTTCCAAGCCTAAAAAAATGTGTGAATGGTTTAAAAAAAAAAGTTTGACTGCACTGAGGCCCGATATGTGGCTCTTTCATATTAAAGTTTGGACACCGCTGCACTACTAGCCTGCACTATTTAGTTGTCGCACCATTTTGTAGTGATGTCTGAATGTGCAGAGAGAAAAAAAAAACAGGCACTTAAAATTTCCAACAATGCATCTTGAAAAGTGGTGAGCAGCAATGGTCACAATATAGACCACAATGCATTGCAAGAGCTGGAGGAAAACTTTACAAATAATCCTTTGCGGTAAAAAGTGGCTCACATTAGCTCTGTTCCTATTACTTAAGTCGTTGGTAAATGACGATAGCTTATTCTCTCAGGCAAAACGTCAATAATCCAAGCCGTTTCCTTCATTCATGTCAAATCCATGTTGAATAAAAGTGATCTAAATAAAGCTGATTTAGTCATAAATACTAGTATCTTGAATTTGGTCGGTCTTCATTGCAGAAATACAATATTACCGCAGTTTAGTGAACTTGATAGTAGATCACGTAACTAAAGATTATGTGCAATGGGGTACTCTGCTACGGGATGCTAGGGATGAAGATCAATAGCGGTCTTTATCTTGCTTTTGTTATGAGGTGAATAATATATACCACACTACAGCCTGCTCACAACATGTCCATGAGTCACCAGCAGAGACGACAGGGAGTCAGCTCCAATGTTTAGTCGTCCAGATGGAGTTTCCTTTGTCAAAGTGGTACAAAGTGTTCCAAGAAAAAGTAACCTTCCCCTTTGGTGACTCCTCGGCTGACTAACACCGGTTACAGAAGCAAAGACTGCAGTGGAATTGAAAAGTTCCATAATCCACATAATACTGTCTATTTTTTTTTTTTAAACAACTTCTAGAGATCTAGGTCTTTCTATTTGTTTACCAAGTCAAAATATAGTGTGTGTCAAGAAAAGGCATCAGATAGTTGTTTAAGAGACAGATCAACTGTTTGTGAGGGACACTGGAGTGTGGGCTGGCGTTCTGAGTGCAGAAGAAAGAGACAAACTACAATAATATGTAGGATTACTTTGTCTACACATTACAAATTATTATAATACAAAGAGACACTTTATTTCGATATGCTAATTAATATACTTATCTGATTGCAATAACTTTTGTAGGTCTTGGCTTTCAAATGGCATTACACTGTTCTCTCTCCAGTCAATAATCCGAACTGGAGACAATGCTCTCGGTTCAGGCGTGGGGTAAGAGGTTAAAATGTATGGCGTAAGAAAAGTTAAGATGTAGGTTAGATTGATTTAAACGGATGATGTGAAGAAATGGAGACATTTTAAAATAGGTCATAGCCTGCATGAATATTCTCTTTAGTGTTTATTGTAAGAGTAGGTCACAAAACAATAACGTGTAAAACAGTCTCTACGCAACAGTGCAATGTAACACTTTTCTTCCAATGTGTTTTCCCTGAAAGCATGACCCAGTTTGGCTGTTGTGACTATTAGGCCATTTATAAAGGAAAAGGGGACGTACGTACCGTTTCGCAAACAATAGAGCCGTACTCACCTGTAAAGCCCCGTGCACAGACAAAGTAAATGCCCGCCTGCTCACAGCTAAAAGGAAACAAAAGAGACATATCTACAAACACTGACCCCATCATTTTATTGGTGTGAATATCCAGTATCCAAGTACATTTAATCAACTACACCACAAAACATATGAACAACCTGCGTCTCTATTACGATCTTTAGGCCCATACAGTGTGTGACGTCATCTGAATATGAACAAAACTAGCATTCATCATAATTCATTAACCTCTTAACCCTTAACCGAGTGCTTTTCTCCAGTTTAGCTTTACCCCAATCTAAAAGCTTCTCGAAAAAAGTGTCAATAAAAGCAACAAAAATGTGACAAAAACTCAGCAAAAAAGTGGCACAAACACAACGCAAGGAAAAATATCTGTTGAGATCAGTTTCGTCGGTCTTAGGCTGTAAGCTCCAGTCGAGAAGCTTTTAGATTTGGGTAAAACTGGAGAAAATGTGCTCATTTAAGGCGGGGGTTTCGAGGTTAATACATTATGAAGCTGCCAGCTCTCCACCCAGTCATTCTCCCGTGTACAGTATCCAAGTGAACTCGACGGTCAAAGAAGTTAGTATATAATTTAATATAGAGTATCAAAGTTTTAACATGAGAACTCCAAGTGACATCTTCTTCAGGCTTTAGTCAGAAAATCCAAGTTTGTTTTGGCATTGCGGCAGAAATCCAGTGAGAGCCTCACGCTGTCCAATAGTTTGAAAACGTGTGTAAGTCCTTATGTCCTAGAGAGGATCCTTAGTCAGCAATGTCTCACTTTGTACATCTCTACAGGAACTCTTCAGTCTAAGTCTGGAGAAAGATATTCATACCACGACTTGTTCTTGCTTTCATAAATCCAAAGTGCTCATTTGCCGCGCCATGTTGAAAAGCATTGACTCGTGGGTTCTAATGATTGTATTTAGCAAGAAGGGAAAAAAGAGATGGAGGATTTAGAATGTTTGAGAATGAGTCGGTAAAAGACACCAGGGGCGTGCTGGGACCTAATTTGAGCCCGGGAATTTGGAGAAGACCGGCCCTGAATTATGGCTCCATAATAGTGCGCTGGTCTCAAGTACAAGAGGTCGCTGGATCAAATACCACACATTGACAATTTTCTAACAATTTCTCTTTTCACATGGGCCGCTGCACACACAGTCTGGGCCTGATACAAACCCACAATCAGCACAAGTTATGTAGATAAAAACATTTATTTGACCACTTTTCTACCTTTCACTGCCTTTTAGTCTCTTAACTCGCGCAGACACTTGTCTCCGCTGGATTGGACTGCACCAACTTGAACTAAAGCGGAGGGGTGTTCCACTTAAACACCCCTCTGAGTTAGTTCAATATGAAATGGTATCTCCCCGCCGCAGGAATGAAAAGTTCGATGCGAATATTTTTCAGATTTTCATTCATCAGTCGTTATTTTGATAGATTTCCATGACAATTACGCTTGTGTTACTTCATTTATATCTGGAACAGCAGCTCATGCTCCTGCTGCAGCCCAGTTAAAGCCTTTAGGCCTGGAATAGTGAGTTATTATTTCATTTCCGGAACCGAGCGGCCCACCGGGAAACGTCCCGACTCTCCCTATGGCCAGCACGCCTCTGAAAGACACCAACAAAAAAGTCTTGAAATGTTTTTGCGCATTTTTGTTGGTGTCTGCACTTATTTTGAGCGATCATTTGCATATTGTACTGTCTTGATCCAGTCATTTGACCATTTCACATTTGCTTACTGGTTCCATGAAGTTCATTTTCTCCTACTCAGCACTAAACTTTCCAATCATACAGTTAAAATCCATCAAGTTCTTGGGTTTTCCAAAATCTAACTCCCACTCTCTATCCAAAGTGCTGCTGACTTTGCTCGGTCTGGTGGTTGTGATCCGGACACACCTTCTGCACCAGCCTGTAGTCCGTTCCGGTGAAGGCGATGAAGATACAGATGACTTTGAACGGTTTGGCGCAGATCCACGCCGCCTGCGACTGGGTGTTCTCTGAGTAGCACGTCTGCCCCGGATCGTAGAGACACGGTTTGGTTTTCTTGGACCTGTTCGTCCTCTGGTACTCTATCCGGCAATTCAACTCGGTGACCATCATCAAATCCTTCTGCTCCAACGGCGGCACGCTCGTCGACTGCGGCGCGTTCGAAGCCGGTGGAATCACGTCCGGGGGCAAGACGGAATTCATGGTCGGAGGCTCGTTCGGCACCTCCCACCCCACGGCTTTGGACGGCGGGACAATGCTCACCGAGATGTTGCCCAGTCGCGAGGAATTGTGACGGAAGTAAACGCTGAACGTGCCGTTGATGTGGTCCACGATCTTCCCGGTCACCAAGAGGCTGAACTTGAGCGTCTTGACGTTGAAGTAAAAGTCGCCCCATCCCAGAATCTTCTTGGCTTTCTGGGAGGTCTTGGCGGGGGGTTTGGCTTTGGGAGGCGGCGGGCGGTACAGGTACTGGTCTTGCGCTTGGGAGAAGTTCTGTGGCCAGCCGTAGGGGCCGAGCGAGCCGTACGCCGGGGTCTTGTGCTTGGAGGAGATGATCTGGAGGTCTTTGGAGAGGTGCTTGACTTTGAGAGGAGCGCCGTCGTTGTCCCTCCAAGGCGGACTCTGGACGCTCATGGGTTTGGACGCTTCTGGGACCTGCGAGAAAAATGGGAAAGATTTGAATGAATATTAAAATCAGATGGGAATACTGTTAGGAAAATACTAAAGAAGTCCGGAGAGACACAAGCGGAAGGATGGGACGAAGTCTGGATGTCTTAAGTAGAAGACGTTTATTACCGTAATACAGGCCTGGAGACATTTGAACAGTCAACACAGTGTTCAGGGCATTGATCATTCAGAGTCTGGCGATACTTCCACATGAAGAGAGTTAAATAATCTTGGTTACTCGTAGGCACTAGCCGTCCATGCACTGACAATGTGCCACGTTTACTAGGCCACAAGTCGTGTAGAAGGTCGGCGCCCAAATGTACTGATTTAGCGGTACAATATGATAAGGGCAATATGTGAGGGCTGAATTAAGTCTATAATTCCCCATCAAATACTATATTGCCAAAAGTATTTGTATATTACCTGCCTTGACTCACATATGAACTATTAGGATTCAAAGATTCAAAGATTTATTTGTTAATTCATTTGACATGAATCGACCTTGTTGTGGAGCGGGGGTGGGGAGTAAGGGGTGGAAGGAGGGAGTTCAGCTTCCTGATGGTCTGGTGTATGAAACTGTTCTTTGGTCGACTGGAGCTGGCCCGTGGATTCCACAATCTCCTCCCTGAAGGCATTACTGTGTGATGGCCTGTACTTTTACTTGTAATTGAGTGCAATTTTACTCATGTAGACTTTTGAATTTTTTTTTCACGTACACAGTGCATGTTTAAAACAGACAGACAGAACAACAGAGAACAAACAGTATGGGGTCATTGTAATTCGCTACATCTGAAATTACACGGGCTGACATTGGCTCCTTGGGCGCTTGTCCCGCCTCCTTTACTCGCTGTTTGGCTCTCTGCTCACGTGTATACAAAAGCCTGATTGATATTAGAGTGTGGTTTAAAACATTTGTGAAGAGGTTGGGCTTGTATTTGCCACTGATTGGATCAGTCTCAAAGCCTGGCTTAACAGCAACAGTCAGGTGAGGAAGTAAGAATTCAGAAAGCACAACGAAGGCTAATCAGCTCTGCGCTAACTACTGACCATTGCTTTGATATTTTGAAAGAACAAAAATACAAAATACTTGAAAACACGGTGAAATGCTTTTATAACCTTTGGGTTTATTGTCAACACCTTTCACCAAATGGATCTCGTCTGCAGGTTTAACATTTTAACTTTTGGAAAATAATATGTCCAGTGAAAGTGGACTTCCTGTTTTTGTTTGTGAGTTGAATCCAAGCAATTAGAAAAAAAAAATCTACAAGAAGAAACAACACAGTTTAAAGGTTGATAAGAGTCAACACGTACGCCACATTTAACTTTTGCCTCTCCTCAAACTGTATTGATCAGTGATGTCTTCAATCAAGGTCGAGACACAGATTACTGCAGAGGCAAATTAAAAGGCGCTGATGGAAATATGAATGGTGTGGTCTCTCTCTCTGTGTGTGTGTGTGTGTGTGTGTGTGTGTGTGTGTGTGTGTGTGTGTGTGTGTGTGTGTGTTTGTGTGTGGGCACAGTCCTTGCCTGAAGCGCTGACCTGTTTATTGATTCATCCTCAGAACCAGACACACCAGATTATAATTATTTGAATCGATTAAGTCTAACCTTGTAAGAGAAGCTACAGTGGGACGGTCTTTCAGTCACAACAAAGGGCTTTCTGTCTCCGAGAGGACGCAAACTTTACTTCCTGATGGTTGTAATAGTGGGGACATTTGTTATTCTTTTAGTTCACTCAATATTGAGCAGAAAGTGCACTGATCTGGACTTTCTGCATTTATATTTAACCCACAACTATAGGGCTGGGTACTGTCACATTTTTTCCGATACTGGTACTTTTCGAGAAAGGCTCATGACCCACTGAAAAGGGTTGCGAGACCCAGTTTTGGATTCCAACCCACCAGTTGAGAAAGACTGATGTTTTGTTTCTTTTTTGGCGTCATAGTGACGTGTAAACAAGGAGCAACTTCCCGCTCTCTTGGTACAGCGGCGCCTTTTGACTTCATTTATAGTTTCTGTGTTCCACGTTGTTCTTCTGGATACTTTCCTGTGTTTTTGTGGGGGTTCTGTGGATTTCTTACTGCAGAGAGTCCATACTAGCCATGAAGGACCCTGCTTTTTATTTTTTGAAAAGGAGAGCAAACAGCCAGCGTATGAGCTTAAAGGCACACCACGTAGAATTTTAGCCAATACATAAAATTGAAAGATGAGCATTTATTTTATGACAGGTTTTTTCATCATTGTAAAATAGCGGCTCAGCTCTCCTAAGACATGACTGTAACTCTACCAGGAGTGGGTTCGTCTCCAGCTCGTCTCCATGGAGATGTGACTAAAGGCAGCAGAATTTGAGATTTGAATGGTTCTCATCCAAATCCATTCTTTGATTACCCAGAGTAGAATTTTCTGTGTCGAGTTTGTCATTACGAGCATGTTTTGTACTGATGGCAACGGTATAGTCCAAAATGTTACTTCTGAAACCCTGAAGAGGCACCAACCTAGAGCCCGTTCACACTCACAGCACAGTAGAGGCGTCACAAGAGGTGCTACAGGAAACAAAAACGGGCCAAACAAGGAGAAAACGGAGGATTATATTCGTCTGCTAAGCTCTTCCCAGAAGATGGTGAAAGACTGTTGTGGAGCGGAGGAAGCTGCGCAGGAGGAAGAGGAAGTGTGGGAACTGACCAGTGCAGGAGACCACGCTCTGCAGTGCACCGTTTTCACTGAGGATCACTGAAGGCAGTTCTCCGGTTTCCCCGACTTCCAAAAATCATGCTGCTCAGGTTGGTCCACAGTGACATAAGAAGAGGGCGTATTCACTATCCCAAGGACAGGAATGGGAATCGATTGGGAGATGGCAGATCCAGGGCTCTCAGAAGTTACCAGAGCAACACACCATGGAAGATTGTCTCTGTCTATTTGTGGTTGTTTTAATTTGTGTCGGGCAGTGTGCTTTGTTTCAGACTATAGAACACCCCAAGGCTATGAAGCACGGTCGCCTCATAACAAAAAGGTTCAGGGTGGGGTTTCTGGACCAGGAGTACTCAGGCCCATTGGATGAAGTCTTTTTTTTTTTTTTTTTAAACATTGACCTGTAAAACATTCACTTAAAACTTTCCATCGTGGCGCCGCTCCAGGCTCCAGCTGCATCGGAAGATCACGCATCACCATGCAAGGACAAGCCCACCTGACCCGCCACAGAGACAAGTGAGGGGAAACAGCTTCACACAGAGTTCGAGTTAAATCAGAGATTTTGAGGCTGAACATGGAGGACGCACTTTTTCTAGTTTTGAAAAGAAAGTACAATCACTCAACTCAAATTGTTTTGCCTTGATATAGCGGGATATCATATGAGCGCAGAACCACTAAATCAGAGAGACTCCTTTTAGGTTTTAGCAAACTGGTTTTAGCTATTACAGTAGATCTGGTAACCTTAAGTGTGGGGCTCATTCTGCTTCTCCTAACCTCCCACGGAGCAGATTTGCTTCAGTTCGGCTTTACCCAAATCTAAAGGCTTCTCGAATGGAGAGCAACAGTGTACCGCCTCATTTGAAAGCTAAGGCCTACAAAACGGATCCTAACTATTTTGCCGCGTTTTTTCGTCACATTTTTTGAAGCACTTTTGTCGTGTTTTCGTTGTTGTTTTTTTGTCTTGTTGATTTTGTAGGGTTTTTTTTTGTCGCATTTTTGTTGCTTGTCATAGTTTTTTTTCCTTTGCCTTTTTGTTGTGGTTTCGCCACATTTTTGTCGCATTTCTGGCATGTTTTTGTCACATTTTCGTTGTTATTTTGACGCTTTTTTTCCCCCAAGAAGCTTTTAAATTTGGGTAAAGCCAAACTGGAGAAAATGTGCTTGGTTCAGGCAGGGATTAATCATCTCAAAGGGATACTTCAGGATTTTTGACACAGGGCCTCATTTCCTATCCAGAGTTTGTTTTTTCTTTTAATTCATGCAGTCCTTACATTTGAAGAGTTTAGTGGCGCTAGGCTAGTGCTAGGCTAGCGCATGTCTATGGTAACTAGTGCACAGTGCACCTGAGGCAAACCACTTATAACACCAGACTACTGATATCAATGTCTGTGTTGACTGAATCATTTTTTAATATAACCATTTTGCATTTAAAATAACTTATATTTGAGCAGCATCAGCTTCCTGGTTGTAAGCTACACAGCATCGGAGTGATCTGCTTGGTTACCGGATCTACAGTAGTTTGTTTACCTGCGGTCGGCATTACTACACGTAGAATTCACAAAGGAGCTTTCTACAAGCTACAAATCAGATATGACTACCCCATGATTTTGGAGAGGTTTTTAAAGCAGGCTACTAGTTACCATAGACATGTGCTAGCCTAGCACTAGCCTAGCACCACTAAACTCTTCAAATATAAGGACTGCATGAATAATGATTAAAAAAATCTCCAGAAATCAACAACACTCTGGATAATGAGGCCATATGACAATAATCCTGAAATATTCCTTTAAGGCCCAGAACAACAAATGTGAACCTAAAGACCTTTTAAAATGCAAAATGTTTTTTAGCAGTAGTCTTAATGACCAGCAAGACACAGACAATCCTACTTTTTGCAGTCTAGTCAAAGAATGGTCACAGTCAGGTCTGAGGAGAGATGAGCCGCTCGTGTTTTTCACCGATAAAAATAGGACAATGCTCGCGTTCTATTTATCGGATGAAATGTTACATGGTGTGACGGTTAAACTCCGTCATGTCAACAGGCTTCTTTGACTTCATATTTTATTACGAATAGTCTGTAAAGTCAAACACATTCATTTGAACTATAAAAAGGTAAAATATCAATACTCAGGTTGGTGAGCCCAAATTAGCCATGACGTTTCTACATTAAAACCTTCAAATCGTGGGTTTAGCCCGAATAGGACCTCTTACCTAACCAGCTCTAAGAAGTGATTAAGCTCGATTACCATATTTCTTTAATAACCGAACCTTTCCCCTGTTCTTAATCCACTTACCGTCCGCGTCTTCTTCCGCGCGGCTTTAGGATTACTCGGTATAAATTAATGAGAGCCTTGGTTCCCGGCCCTGTCACCTTGTCAGGTTATTATTTCTGAGCAGGAATAATTCACGACCGTCACTGCCTCCCAGCTCAGCCACACTCAGTGTCCATCATCTGCGCCGCTCATCACCCCAGCTCTGTCTTTCCCCACTCAAAACGCTCCTTTTAAAACGCATTTGATTGGAGCCCGCGGTGCGAGTGATGTCATTAAGAGGAACATGTTTTTGCCCAGCTAATCGCGCAAATGAGCAGACGTAAGTTTCATCGAACGGCGCAGGCTGGCGTTCGATGTTAAATTTAGGAGCTTTTTTGGTTTTGTTTTTTTGGACAAGTTGTACAGTGACAGCCCGAGGCACAGGGAGAGAACCAAATGTCAGAAAGAGAGACAAGAGTTTGGTGGGTCTATAATATGCAAAAACAGGCTGAAATGTGCTTACCTTACGATGAGCGATCAGATAATAATGCTAACAATAATGCTAACGACTTATGCCTGACCAAATAAAAACAGTTGCCATAAACAGTCTAATATGTGGTTGTAGCGCTTTTAGCTTTGAATACAGTCTGTAGTGAAAGATCCAGTGTTCATGTTTTTATTTATTTTTTTACCAAGATCTTGAATTGATGATGGGCGAGAGTGATCACTGCGCAAAGCCGTCTTCAGCACATCACAAAGACTCTCAGTGGGGTTAAGATCTGGACTCTGTGGAGGTCAATCCATCTCACACTCCCTGAACCGCTCTTTCACAATGTGAGCCTGATGATTCCTGGCATTGCCATCTTGGAATATTGCCCGTGCCATCAGGGAAGAAGTATAGGATCAGGGTAATCATTCTGGTGCCTTAAGCATAAATGCCCACTCTTAACGGGATGTTTCGGGATTTTTGACATTGGGCCTCATTTCCTAGTTATCCAGAGTGTTGTTGATGTCTGGAGATATTTTTTTCTTAAATTCATGCAGTCCTTATATTTGAAGAGCTTAGTGGCGCTAGGCTAATGCTAGGCTAACACATTTCTATGGTATCAGTTAGCCTGCATTAAAAACAGTCTGACCCACTCCACAGTGCACCTGAGGTAAATCACTTATAACGCCAGACTAACCATGTAAATGTCTGTGTTAATAGAATAATTTTTGAAATATAACTGACCTTTTATCACATGAATTACCGCATTTTGAGGGACTATTTTCTCGCAGATCACTCCGCCGCTGCGTTAGCTTACAGCCACGAAGCTGATGCTGCTCAAATATAAGTTATTTTAAATGCAAAATGGTTAAAATGATTCTATCGACACAGACATGTATATGGTTAGTCTGCTTTCAGCTTTTTGGAAAGATTTTGACGTCACTGGTGTAAAACTGTAATATTTACCACAAACAAATACAAATGAAAGAAAATATGAAAACGATTTGGAAATTGCTTGTCATTCGCAATCGCATCTTCTGTACATTGTCTTTTTTAATCTTTTATTTGTTGTCTTTTCAGTTACAACGCTCCTTCGCCTCATCTCCACCGCAGCAGCAGAACCTTCTCAGCCTCTCATTGTTCTCCTCTTCACCATCACCATTGTCTTAAGCCTTCAGAGGTGAAGCATTCATCCTTACAAACCCGTTATCCTCTCCCTTCATCACATCGCTCACAGCTCAGGTCGAGGGATGGGCGATAACAAGCTTTTTTTTCTTTTTCAATACTGCAGTTTCTAATAAATAACTTTCAGAAGTACTTTTTAATGAAGTCATTTCTTACTGTCATATTGCACCTTAAATGTGTCACCTCCGATGGCGCTTCCTGTTCACAGATCATTCCCACGACACGCCAGAGGTGCCGTTTACAGCAGATCCATTCATGGGTGCACTCTGCGCTGATTATCTGACTCATGTCATTGGAAATGGAAAGGCTAATGGAGAGTTTTTCAAATTGTTTTCGAGCCAAGGGACCCTTTTCCGATCAGAACAAGAATCCTCACGTGTCAATGTGACGTCAGGATGGATTCAAGTGTTTAAAGTCACATGGATAAGAGAGGGCCAGTCGTGTTGATTGTTGTGGGGAAAGGCAAAAAACTTAACGCCGTCTTAAGAAGGTTTTTGGCATTCACAAACTTGTTAGTTTAGCTGAAAACGTTCCTCTGTAAAAACAAATCCTAAGAACAGTCAGGAGGACTCTTACGCACAAAAAATCTCCTGTTCTGTTCACGATCTGCTCCTGATGGAACCCAACATTCTGAGTCGTATATATTTGTACATATTAATTCTTAATTCATTCCAGAAAGCATGTAAATATAATTATAATAAGATGGTAATATCACTTGTACTTTTATTTATGGAAAGTAAAGTACCAATGTATTACTGCTCAAAAAATTACAAACCAGAGAAAGTGACAGTTGTGGCTGTGGAACATGCAGTGTTGGAACATGCTCCTGGACTAAAGCTGGGCTTAAACTGTGACATGTTTGGGGCCATTTTGAACATGCCAAATGTGACTGACTCTCATACGAGGAGAGTCTTAGCCCACAGAGGGGTTTACACTGTAAAGAGCGATAACACACGACTGACCAGCTCACACATGACCCGAGCCCCGTGAGGCGATACAAGCTGAGCTGGGTCTGAATACAATCCATTTTACATGTCTTGGTTATGGAAGAGCATTCTAACTATGTTCTGATGTTTTTTGTTTCTGCGTAAATGCGGCGCATGTAATGAGGGTTCGTAAACAGACTGTAGCTTTTAATCTTAAAATGGGAAGATCTCCGCAGATATTTGACCAATCAACATGAAACACAAAGTGTTTTATCCTGACAATCCGCTCTCCAAGCCTACAGTACCACATCTGAGTTAAGTCTTTGTGAAAGATCACAGAATTAGAAGATAACCACAGAGGTTCAGTGGAGACGAGGTCAGAAAAATCTTCGGCGGTGCCATTTTCAGTCATAAGTTTATTGTGGGCAGCAGCTCGTAGTTTGGTCTCCGTTGTGGCAGCTCATGTTCCCACATAGTTTGCGTCTTTAAAACTCATGAAAAGTGGATTTGAGTGAACGGTCTACATGCAAACAAACAGCAGTCATACCAGAAAACCCTCCCATACTTCACGCAAAGGCTCATGGGGCGTAGCAATAAGGGGTGCCATGCCATTGGTCCGACAACCCATTAGTCCGATGTCTCATTATTCCAAAAATGTCCCATTGAACAGAGGTGCCATTAGTCCGACATCTCTAACCCAGTTGTGTTGTGGATTAGAGAGCCATATACAACCACTGGCCCTAACCATAAGGTCAGTGGACTCTTGCCTGAACCTAAATGTATTTTTAAACCCTACTCAAAGGGACATTTTCGGAATAATGAGACGTTGGACTAATGGGTTGTTGGACTAATGGGCCGACCCTGCAATAAGGTGGATAACAACCGCTACAAACTTGTTTTGGACTATGATGAATTTCAATGTCTTGTATCAAAAAAATAAAAAAGTGATTAGTGATCCAATCGTTACCAAGATGTGGCTATTCTGTTTTTTTTTTATGGAATAGTTTGTCAGGCAAAGACCAAACTCTGGCAGTGGATACAGCAGGGTCTTGTCGTGTAGCTACAGGCTGAAGATGCTCGGAGCCTCATGTCCGTCTGTAAACCTTCAAGGTGTTGTTTCTCTTCTTTGAGAGTGTTTTTATATCACCACAGTGGATGGTGTAACAGATTCAGTTCTTACTGTATGACTTCAGTATCAGGCTGAGGCTAACGCTGCAGACACACTGTAAATTCCAATTACCGTCATGACATGAAATTTAGCGTTATAATTACTAGGAGACCATAAATTTACTGCAATTACACTTCATTTGAAGTAAGAAGAACATTTTTGATGTGAGATTGGTGGTTAATTGTTTTTCCATTTTACAGCAACGTGTTTCAATTCAACAAATACCAGTTGTGCAAGTATTTACTAACTCGACATGATGCCAGTATTAATTATTAGCAATTATGTTATTCTTACGTTCATTCTCAAGTATTTGTTATGTGAAGCTGATGACGCAATTTGCGTCATCACGTCGCGCATGCGCAATGAAATCCAATGCAGACGCTGCTGCCGCCATTACCTCGAGGTACACCAGGAGTGGATTCGTTCAGTAAATTCTCGGTAAGTTTTGTAAAGATTGTGTTTTCCTGACAGTTTAAGAGATATTTTGTTGTTCTATTGAGCAAAAGTACAGCTGAAGAAAGTAATGCCTGCTGTGTTTTTTGTTCGACGTTCAGTCTAAATGTAACGTGAACGCGCTTGTGTCAAGCTCAGGGTTGGAATCTATAACATTTAGCACTCAACGCCTTTAATACATGTGGCGCTTACTAGCTAGCTAAACTTTTAAGAAGCCATGAGAAACGTTAGTTTATCGGGCCCCAAAAAAACCCCCACAAACGCGCACTCCGCGCAGCATTCAGCATCAAAAGCACCGAGAGGTGCACGCCGAGCGAGGTTACGCGCACGTAACAGCGCTGCGCTTACAACTGGGCAGGCCGAGGGGTGTGCGGGGCAGGTTACGCACACGAGTAGCAGTGGCGTAACTCAGTGACCCTATATAAAGTGCCAATCGTTTGTGCTACGTTTGTGCTGTAAAAATGTCCGTTTGTGCTGTTACCATATTGGAGATATTAATGATGTTTTATTGATCAGATCTGAGGTCACCCTGTCCATTATAAAGCACTAAAACGGGTAAAAATGGTATCAACCGCTTGATCTACATCTGTCTTTTTTGTGCTGTAAAGATTACCGTTTAAGCTGGTTTGGTTTTGAGATATTCCTGATCCTTTTTTTGCATGCAGTATGTTGCCATGCGCCACTGACACGTGCGCGCGCATCAGAGAAGGACGAGCATGAGCCTCATGGCTCTTAAGTTTGTAATGATGAAAAACGGTGCCAGCACAAACAGAAATCTTAACAGCACAGATGTAGATCAAGAGGTAGACACAATTTTTACCCGTTTTGGAGCTTTATAAGGGGGCAGAGTGACCTCAGATCTGATCAATGAAACAATCATCAATATCTCAAAATCAATAACAGCACACACAAAGATTTTTACAGCACAAAATAGCACAAACGATTTACCATTTTTATATGTATGTATGTATATGTGTATGTTTAAAGGGGGGCCAGTTTCACTCAGCTTACAGGTGTCAATGTTTCTCTTTGCCGTCTCTCTCCTTGTTCGTCATAAATATCGCGCTGCATTTACAAAAAAATCATCTCTTTCATTTTTTTGTTATTATTTTTTTTAAATATTTTTAACCATTTTTTAGCCAATGACTTAAACACTGTTCTGAGAAGATCATAGCGGATTACCTTGCGACTTTCTGACAACTCATGGTACGTTCCAGGCAACTGGTAACTGGTATTTTTCCCACCTGAAAGTTACCAGTTACAACTTCAGAGCGTTCCAGGTGATTAAAGTCGTATGTAAACAAAACTGCTAATGCTACAACATGACCGTTTCTCCAATCCATCCATTTTCTTCCACTTGTCCGTTGGCTGCCCAAATCACATTGCACCAGCCCCTATAGCGCCTCCTGCAGGTGGTGGGTCCACAGAAGGACGGCCTCATGGTTCTAACCGGGCCTGTTGGTCTCTCATAAGGGGCTTCTGAACCGCTCTTTGTCTGACCCGTCACCTAGGACCTGTTTGCCATGGGAGACCCTACCAAGGGCACGAAGCCCCCGACAACAGAGGTTGTTGGTTTCCGAGTTTACAAGTTGTAATTACCAGTTTGAGCGGCGTTCCAAGGCATTTCTACAAGTGGAAGTGGCAAATTTACCAGTTACCAGTTGCCTGGAACAAACCATCACTGTTAAGGCCTGGACCTCATCGGACGTGTAAAAGCATATGGGTTTACCTTCTACTGTGTATTTTTATTGCATTTTAAACTTTCTTCTATTGAGCTGGAGCGGCGCGCAAATGACCTGGGTGAATCTGGACCCCCCCTTAAACGTATATTAATATGAAAATATGCCAAGTTTTGTGCCATAAAACTAGTGTTACTGTTTATGAGATGGTGATGATTCTTTTTTTGCATACAGTGTGTGTTGCAGTCCGCCACTAGAAGTCCATGCCACAACGTTTGACCTCAACAGTTGACAGTAAGTCCTATGGCTTTGTGTTTGTGTGTCTGTGTTTAAATATATTATTTTCATGTTGCTGTTGTTTTACCTGTAGATGATATGGAAGTGCAAGCAGTGTTTGTTCTCCACTGATAAAAGGGGACAATTATTGAAACACTGTCGCCTTAAACATGGAGGCTTCTCACGGCAGCAGCCTATACCGTGTTTACATTTAGACTGCTTGTGCACATTCAAGTCATTCAATGCACTTAAAGTGCATTTATCGGTTTGGCACAAGAGAACAAAATCAGGACAAGCAAGTACTCCTGTGACCAGATTTCACTGCCAGTTGTGCGACTTCAAGGAGATATGTATGGAGTCAGAGTTTTTCACACACTTGAGGGGGCATGTTAAACTGAAACAAATTGTCCAATGCCCATTTCAGGGCTGCAGCTTTGTGTCAAAGGTATATGAAACCTTTAATTCTCACAAAAATCGAGTACACCGGTTTAGTGATGCAACTCAGTTTAAAGCAGCAATACTATCAGATGTTCGAGATGTGGAGGAACATGCTGAAGAGGTTTCACAGGATGAGATGGACAATGACGATGTGTTTGAGGAATGTGAAGATGATGCTCATGACTTGGAAAATCAACTCGAACTCAACATTGCTGCTTTGTTTTTGAAAATGCAGACAATACTGCACGTATCTGATGCAGCGACTCAGCAGATAATGGAGCAGCTGAACCAAATCTACTTGTTATCGCAGCCTTTACTGCAAAGTGCAATTCGCGGTGTTTTAAGTCAGCATTGCAGTCACGTTGATAATTCTTTAGTCAGTAACATGGTAAATGCAGTTTTACAGAGCAATGTCTTGAACAAAGTGACTGATATTGGAGGATCCCTTTCCACAACCAATAGGAGAGTTTCATATTTTCAAAAACATTTCTCAGTTGTTGATCCTGTTGAATTCAGTCTTGACAAAGATAGCTCTTTTGTTTATGTCCCCATCCTCAAAATGCTTCAAGCTCTCTTAAGCAAAGATGATATTTTGGAGAAATGTTTGCACCCGGATACCGTTTTGGCAGAGGGTTACCACTCTTTCAGAAATGGCTCTTGCTTTAAAGAAAATACTCTTTTAAATGTGGAGGAATTCAGAATTGCTCTTGGGCTGTATATTGATGAATTTGAAGTGGCTAACCCACTGGGAACCTCGAGGAAGAAACACAAACTTTGTGCAGTCTACTGGGTCCTGGCCAATCTTGACTCGGAATATAGATCGTCTCTTCACTCTATTCAACTGGCCCTTTTATGTAAGGTTAAGACTGTTCAGGATCATGGCTATGCAGAGGTGCTCCATCCTCTGATTCGGGATCTTGCTGTGCTTGAGGAAAATGGAATTTATCTTGAGAAAGTAGCTACGAGTGTAAGAGGCACCGTATTGTATGTGGCAGCAGACAACCTGGGGGCCCATTCTTTGGCCGGATTTTACGAGAGTTTTTCTGCAGAATACTTTTGTCGATTTTGTATGTGCACACAAAAAGACAAGGCAAGTAAATGTGTCAGCTCTGGCCTTCTACTGCCACGAACAAAAGAAAATCATGACCGACACGTACAGGAAGTTGCACAGGACCCAAACAAAGCCAAAAGTTGTGGCGTTAAAAGGGGGTGTCCTCTAGATGAAAACTTGAAACATTTTCATGTTTTGAATGGTTTTCCACCTGATATTCTCCATGATTTTCTGGAGGGTGTTGTACCATCTGAACTGGCGCTGTGCATTCAGTGTTTTATTGGCAAAAAGTACTTTACTCTGGACACTTTGAACATGGCGATAAAGAAGTTTCATTACACTTTTTCAGATAAAGTTGACAAACCCCAACTCATCACAAGACCTTCACTGCAAAAGGCACAATCGGGGGAAACGGGCATGAAAACTGGGCTCTCCTACGACTTCTTCCACTTCAAATAGGCCACTACATTCCTGAAGGTGACAGTGCCTGGGAGGTGCTTATGCTTCTGAAGGATATCTTGGAGATGGTTGTGTCATCAAAATACACTGACGAGCTTATCCATTTCTTAAATTGCAAAATCTTGGAACATCGGAAGCTATTGCAAGACACTTTTCCTTCTTATAAGCTACGTCCCAAACATCATTTCATTGAGCATTATCCTCAAATGATAAGAAAGTTTGGCCCTCTTGTGAATATGTGGACCATGCGCTTTGAAGGAAAGCACAAGTTTTTCAAAAAAGTTGTTCATGACACCTGCAACTTTAAAAATGTTGCCCTCACCTTGGCAGTAAGGCATCAGAGGATGATGGCCTATTATCTTGCGTCACCAACATTCTTCAAACCCGCACTTGAAATTGAAAAAGGAAAGCCAGTAAGGGTTACAGATTTTCCTGAAAATGTTCAGACATGCTTGCAGGAGTGCACCAACATGAACGAGACTGTGCTAGTTGCATCCTCTGCAACTGTCCATGGTGTTCAATACAAGGCAGATATGATCATATCCGTTGGCAAATGTTGTGGCCTCCCAAAGTTTCAGAAAATAACCCACATTGTTGTAAAAGAAACGCGCATAATATTTGTATGCAGACTGTTTACCTCGGAATATGTTGAACATTTGCGCTGCTATGAGCTTTGGCAAACTGACGAAGATTCTCTAGCGGTCACTGAGCCCTCAGAGCTAAATGATGTGTTCCCTTTGTCCGCCTACAAAGTCCAAGGATGTGTTTTTGTGACTCCAAAGCGTTACATTTTGTGCTGACTTTCAAACAACAAATTTAAACATGCGGTGTCCAAAGTGCCAGTTAATGCTTCAAAAACTATGTTTTGATACGATCCTCAATTACCCCAATACCATTAAAACAATGTTTTAGGTCTTTAATTTTACTTTTTAAATTTCTATACATTTTTTCCCCTGTGTCCAGACATCAAGTCGCTGAGGCCTCACCATTGACCATCCGACCATCAAATCATCCTGGGTGCCTCAAGGCTCTTTACTCTGACGGGTGAGCATTTGAGAGTCTTTTCTTTTAAAAGCCAAAACAATACTGATTTTTAATTGTTGATAAAATAATTTATAGTGAGATGGTCTTGTGTGCTTAATGACTAATCATTTTTCCAAGTATTTGGGCTGCTAAGATGGAGGACAGAGAAGAGTAGGGGAGGTGAAGGAGAATTTAATAAACAAACTGGGATAATCAATTTAATTTTCATAAGAAGATAATGTAATCGTCATGGCTTGTTGCAGAAATATAAATCTGAATATATAAATATCTAGATAGTGCCCATGTTATTGGTAAGATCAGATAATCTTACCCAATAACATGTTTGTTAATGCATTTATTTATTTTCTGAACATGCATGTTTCGCACATTGATGTGACAATATCTCCACTTAAATGCGCACTATGCAACTTTTTATGCCAGAAAAAGCTCATTTTAGTGCTTACTTGAGCTTTCAGTTACTTAGTACATGTATGGGTGATTAGCTTGGCACGTCGGCTATCAATCCCAGGTGGCTCCTATGATGATTCAGGATCAATTTTATTTTAAGGTTTCTGGTAGGTTTCGGAATGTAATGTATATGGAAAGGTGATATAATTGGCTCTTTTGTAAATGTCTGAATAATAGTTAAATGGTTAATGGTAAACAATCATTTGAAAAATCTTATTTTTTCCTATAGTCAAGCTGCACCACTGCAAAGGTTATTCATTAAGCACAAAAGACTATTATTTGTTAAACGATAAGAACTACACGCACATGATTTACAGAGAGCTCTGCATGTTGAAGAAAATGATGCAAGTCACATTGAATAACACTTGAGCTAAACACTAAAGCACCATATTTTTTCCCCTAGCACTATGGGCACCTATAAAGTCAGAATTATATGCAACCCTGAGGACATCAGAAAAATGACACTCCAAGAAAGGCCAAAATCTTTAGAAGAGTTCAAACAGAAAGTCAAAGAAAAATGTATGTTTGAGGACGATTTCAACCTAATGTTCGAAGACCCTGACTTTAATAATGAGCTGTGCAACCTTGAAGATGTCAAGGACTTGCCCCCAGAGAAGGCCACCATTAAAGTTATACCTTTACTGACACTGAACCTTCATGAATTCAATCCACAAGTGAACTGTCTGATGATACTGACCTCATTTCCAACAAAAGTTCCTCTTCAACACGATCAGAACAATGGCCTGATTTTTTCAGATTCCCACATTTCCTGCTCATGTTGAATTCAGGCTCCACAGAGCAAACCTGGAGTACATGCAGGACCAAACACCATTGGATGTTCCTTCAGACATGAAGGCAGCCATTTTGGCAAGACTTGCAGAGGCAATATTCAAGTATGATGCTTATCCATCTGTTGAACGGCTCCAATCAGTCGCCTTAGCACTGATCAGTAAACATCCCTCCCTGAGAGAGCCTGGGTCACAAGATGGCTGTAGTAGCTGGAGAGATAGCCTGATATTCAAAGTTTCGAATTACCGACAAAAGTTACGAAAATCTGGATGTTTTGAGGTGGAAGTGAATGCCAAGAGAACCTTGCAAGGCATGGTCCCAAAGGGATTAAAAGGCCAAAAAGATTTGAAGTGAACTTCTTGCCTAATCTTCCTGATGGTCAGACTGAAGATATTCTTGAAGAGGAAAGAAAGGAGCTTGTTGAGGAGATGAAAAACGTAACCCAAGCGAAACTGTTGTGAAAAGTAAAATGGACCAGACTTTTTCCTTACGACGACGGGAAATAGTTAATTCTGCACCACCTGTAAAAATGGTCAAAGAGCGTTGGCCAGCACTTTTTACCGAGAGACAGGTAAGTACAAATGTAGTTATTTTTACAACAATGCAGTTAACTTTGCCATTGAGTACTTCATGATGTTTTTTGCAGGTCCTGGCAGAATTTAATAGGATCACCACCTCCAACCTGACAATGATTTCTTTGAAGCATTGGATCGCCTAACACCACGGTTTATCAAGCTCTTTAAAGCCAAAAAGGGGCTACAGGAGCAAAGCTTTCAATATTGTCCGGCGCCTCGATTCCTGTGTAAGTTCATGAATCACATATTGATTTTGGTGTTTCACATATTACACATATGTATAGCAGAGGAGATAGAAAAAAGGAGGAGGAATGTAAGTAAATGACAGCCGGAAGGTTGAGGAGTTAGGGTATAAGAGAGTAGAGGTATAGAAGACACTATACCTGATTTTGTTTTGTTTTTTCCTAGTAGTGTGAATGAAATGTTTTGTCTCCTTTAGTACATAAACTCGGACCTATGTGTGGGAAAAACACTCTGGATCTAATTGGCTATATGCACAGTGACCCCACGTGACTTCCGCTTGGAGAGTACCATCGGTGTTGTCCTTGCTCTCCCCATCTACATTTACAATTAGCGGGGTCCCACACAAATGAAGCGATAACTCAAGATTTGGTAAAGGATCGTAAGTAAAAGTTAGGATCTGACTGGAGCAGAAATAATAATAATAAATAGTGCAAAGTTTTGAACAAGCCGATGAAAAAAGAATTGTCCTGTAAGTAATTTATATTTTATCATGTTGTTAAACATGTTGTATTTTAATTATTTCACTCTAGCTTTTAGCTCGCAAGATAAAAGCTCCGCCCTTAAAGGGATAGGCCACCGTTTTTACATACTGAGATATGTTCTTACCTTAGCTGAGACAACTTCGTTTGTACTTGTCTGGTCTTCACGTGTGCCTTCAGTCCAGAGGTTACATTAACGAAAATTCTCCGTCATTTACGGAATATTTTAAGCTTTGACGGAACATTTCAAAGGCCGTCTGTCATTTTGACAGATTGAAAATCAAGCCGTGATTAAAATAAAAACGCAGGGCTGCTTTTTTTCAGAGCGCGCGGGCTCTCTCTCTCTAACGCAGCTTCACTGTTTCACTTGTATCACTGCCTAGCTAGCTAACTTTCTGGGCGCTAACAACAACACGGGGAAGAAACCACGATCCAAACGCGGTTTAAGGCTAATATCCTTCTCATCTGGAGCCGCTCTTTAACTTTAACTCCGGTAAATCTCAGGACGAGCTCATCTATTTCTCTCCCCTCTCTCTCTCTTTCCTCCCGCGTGTGTGATTCTGTGCAGTGATGCGAACTGGTAAATATTGTCCGCTGTTTCTTAAACATTAACGTTAAAAGAGAAAGTGCAAATAATAAGCTCCACTTTACATTTGTATTAGTGTAATATGAGCCCTGATATGAGGGGCAGATGACGCTCTGAATAAGCCTCTGAGAATTTTACGCACGAGTTCATACACATTTCTGTAGCAAAATTTGTGTTCCATGATTGTTCAAATGTTTAGTTAAACTCCATTTATCCAGCGATCTCACATTTTTCCTAACATACACAATATGCAGCTTATATATAGCCTATGTAAATGTCTTTAAAATTGCTTATAATGTGAGATTAATTCATGAAGGATAAAAATAGCCCATGACGGATTTTTTATAAACCTGCCCGTCAAAATGTAGGAGAGAAATTATCCTAGTGAAACCACTGCTTCAGTCACATAAACACAGCACAGACGGCGTTAGCATTTAGCCTCTCTCTCCTCTATAGCTCCAAACGAGGTGAAGATAGAAGCTACCAAACTCTTCCAGGTTTTCCCTATTTAAATATGGTTACGTGAAGTGCCACCTCGTTTGGAGCTATAGAGGAGAGAGAGGCTAATGCTAACGCCGTCTGTGCTGTGTTTATGTGACTGAAGGCACACGTGAAGACCAGACAAGTACAAACGAAGTCGTCTCAGCTAAGGTAAGAACATATCTCAGTATGTAAAACGGTGGCCTATTCCTTTAACGACCACTGGTGTTAATTTTGGGGGCAGGATCCACAGTGAACATGTTTGTATTACGCTGCAGTGATTGTCCATCAATAACTGTCCAAATCCTAAGCTATTGCTTCATTTCTTTGGGACACTGTACATGTAGCCCAGTAAGCATTTGTATCAATTTCCTGAACTTGCGGGCGAGTCTTCTAGCATTTCTGTGAAAGTGAAAGAAGGCATTGGAATATCGCCGGGTTGATCTCATCAGCTGTACGCGGCCATAAAAAATCAATATTAGTGAAGGGGTTACCTTGAAAATGACATGATTCTTTCATAACTTAACTGTTTATTAACTTTAGGATAAATAAATAATTGATTAACCCTTACAGTGCCAGCATATGTCATTAATATCTTGAATAAAATGCAACAATTTTAATGTCCGTTTTTAGAGAATTCCCAAATTATTGCTGTCATTTTACTGTAAACTTGTGTATTTTGTACCGACATAGTCCAAACATTCTAAAACTGTGTGTACTGAGCCCTCATGGCTAAAATGTGTAACTTGTAAAAGTAGAACTCCACCTCATGAGCACACAGAGATCTGATAAGCTGATACCCCAATTACACCCAGCGAAGGAGGAAGTGAATGTGCAGGTTCTCTGTACTGTAATGATTGCTGCAAGCAGCCCTCCAGACACTCATATTTTTGAACAGATAATAGGAGCATTTGGGTGGCCAGACAAACGGAATCCACTAGAACCCTACCTGCAAGAATCAGTTAGGCAGTCTAATTGCCAGACACTCTTACATGTTTTTCATCAAAATTTGTTTATTTAGGTAAATGACATTACAAAGCTGAGGACACTTGTTCTTCGAGGGCTTTCAGTTCTTCTTGGAGACGATTCTACCAGCTTCTACCTCACTCATCTGGTAAGTTATGTCTTTTTACTTGAGTTGACATTAAAACTTACAACAGACCTGGCTCATGCTGTACAGGGTGACTGCTCAAAACAGAAATTGCTATTTTAAATTCAGACCAGTGTTTCCCTAGGTTTGGCACGAGGGGCACACGTGTATGCGTGCAGTGTGTGCACACTGCAGAGGAAAATAAACTGTTTTTTAGAAATTATGCTTGCAACTATTGAAATAAAGAGAATATGCATTTGAGCCTAACGTATGCGAACAGTTTGGAAAACTTTTCAGTGTTCATTAGCCTGCTCATGTATTTTTCCTGTAGCCGTTAGTATTTGCCATTGAAAATCCCAAATTGTAATTGTCCAGATGTTTTCAGCTGTTGTCGACCACATTTAGATCAAAGCCTAGGTACAAATTAACAAATTCATTAATGAATGTACAGACCTTTGGAGATTTAACTTGTGATACAAATTAGCATATAAGTGGCCACTGACCTAAATGCTATCTCAAATTCAGTTGTGTTTCTGCTTTATGTGGGGTCGGATACACATCCAATGGCCACTAAACATCATGTAATGATAAAGGAACCACAGAAATTATATAATGACATCTTTCTAGTTTTTCTTTTTTACGTGGACTGACGTGACCCCCTCCTGAACCCCCATCTTCACCAAGCACATTTTTCCAGTTTTAACCAAAATAAACCCCTAAAAAGCTTCTCAACTGGAGTTTACAGGCTGTAGGCAGTGTGATGCTCATTTTAAGCTAAGACCTACAAAACTCATCTAAGTTTCTCTTTATTTTATCAAGTTATAGTCGTTTTTGTTGCATGTTTTTTCAAATTCTTTTCATGTACATGTTTGGTTTTTTTTGGGCCGTATTTTGTCATTTTTTCATTGCTTTTTTGTAGCGTTTTGCCCAGAACATTTTGTTCTGTTAATAACGAGGAAGACGCTTAAATGGGTTTTGTCGGTCTTGGCTTTCAAAGGAGGAGTTACATTGGCCTAAGCTTTGGATTTGAAGAAAATGGAGAGAAAATACACTCAGTTAAGGCGGGGGGTTAAGAGGTTAAAGTGGACATATGCAAAACAGAGGTTTTCAGCTTTAAACCATGTTATAACGATGTTCCTTAGACAATGTCAGACCTGGAATAATATTTCATTACATTGACAGTTTTGAGGAGTCCTTGGGAAAAGTCTGGATACAATTGCATCATATTTGAAACCTAAAAGTGTCCTCCACAAAATGTTAACACCCATAATCCAACATATCAGTTCTTATCCATTCTGCGCTGCAAGTATGTTAATCACGGCATGCTGAGGCTGTAAAATTGAAAAAATGAAAATTTGTTCAATAAGTTACAGCTGGATGAGCCCCAGTTAAGGTTTTCACCTGCTCCTTAGCTTGTATTTAATTGTTACTATTTAGTTATTACATAGACGGTTTCAATTATAAAACATGAATATCAGCACAGATTCACCTTTTTAAATTTCTACTTTTAAGCCCCAGGAGCAGGAGATGTCCACTTTAAATTAGATGTAGCTTAGACAAAGACTAAAGCAATGTCTAAACAGAACTAAACCAGGAATAATATTTTTTTCCATTCAAATGATTGAATGATGGATGGTCATAATGAAAATATAACAATCAATGTAACAATATTTATAATTGTGATTTCAGTTGTTACAAAAATAATTGTGATTATTCATTTTTCCTTAATCAAAAGCAGTCCTAGTTCTGTACTTATGTCTTCTTATTTGCACAGACCTCTTGACGAGCAAACATAAGACGACTGACTCCAAGTGTCTTGTTTGGAATCCTGATCCACATCAAGACGGCAAACTTCAATGGATGATCTTCAACCTCATCGATCTTCATCCAATCGTTCTGGAAAGGAGAAGGTGGTAATGGACGGTCTGAAAAACCTACCCGCAAGCACTGGTTAGGCTTTCGGACTGATGTATGCATTACATCTTGATTATCCAAAAGCATTGAAGAACACCCTTGATTCATTCAAGGGTTATAACTGGGACTCGGCAAACTACCCCCAAAAATCCAAGCCTCAAAAATCAGCTGGCCTTTATTAGCGATGGGCCACTTTCCTTGTTCCAGTGTTGTTAAATGTTCTTCGTTCCGATCATGATTAAGGTGAGACACAAAAGGAGAAAATAACTGATTTTTCATTGGCCAATGTGGAGATTTTCACCTAGTTCTCTCCCTTCACATCTTATTAGTTTTATGTCCAGGTTAAAAATACCACTAAACTTAACCATGACAAAACTTAAAACGATGTTTATTTTTGTGACGTTTTACTGATCAGCGGGCGGACTTTCCCAGATATAGCGACAACCATTGCTTCGCAAACCGTCTTTCCCTTGCACATTCAATTCGCAAATATTCTCGTATTTTACATCCCACTTTTGGAATGAAGCTTAATCAAATATATTGTTTTTTCCTTTCTGGTAAACACCTGTACAAAAAAACGCACACATTACAAGACTCTTCACAAAATGAGGTCCTTTGCTCCACTCATGGAACCACAATCATCACTTAAAGGAAAGGCCACCGTTTTTCCATACGAGATATATGTTCATACCATAGCATAGTTGCATAGCTTAGAAACAAGTTGATGCGTTACTGTCTGGTTTCCTTTTCTGCGTGTTGTTCAGTTCACACAAAAAAATATATACCGACGAAAAGACGTTAGCATTTAGACTCTCCCAGCATATTCATAGCTCCAAACTGGGGTGAAGTTAGAAGCGACCAAGCCTCTTCCCACGTTTTCCCCTATTAAATACAGTTACGTGAAAAGTTACACCGATCCAAGTATACTGTACACAAAATTAGACATTGGATCCGTGGTTTAACTTAACTGTAACTGTATTTTAAATAGGGAAAACATGGAACAGCTTGGTAAATCTCCAAACTTCACCCCAGTTTGGAAGCTATGAATATGAATGGGAGAGTCTAAATGCTAAACGTCTTCGTCGTGTATATTTGTGACTGAACACACGCACAAAATCAGACAGGTACGCGTCAAACTTGTCAAAGCCCTGAAGTAATGAACATATATATCAGTAATGTAAAAAAACGGTGGCCTTATTCCTGTAAGTAGCTCCAGACTGTCCTTGACTTAATATTTGAAAGGTGATTTTTCAGTTTTGTTTTTTTAAATCCTAACTCTTGATTTATTGAGTTTGAACACAAAGGCGAACATTTTATTAAACATTTTTTCTTTTTTACAGAGTTTTGTCCCTTATGAAATAGCTTATCAAAATACTGTAAACTTGATCTGGAAAAAACCCTCTGAAAAAAATCTTAGTAACTAATATAAAAACTAAATAAAAACTATACATTTCACCTGGGAACTATCCATTTTTAGAGTTTATGTTGCATCTAGGCAATTTTGGGCCATGTTTAGTTTCAATGTAAAATTCAATTTCAAATATATTTTTATATGAAAACATAAAATTACCGAAAAATTGGCAATGCATGCGTTTCTCAATTTGTCAGTTGTCCTGAAGGTTTTTCGAATTGATATCTCAATTTGATTTGTTCCCTATTCACCTGCATTCTCACCTAACAATTTTGTTTTGCTGATATAACAATAATCAGTCTTTTTTTATATTTTTTATTAATAAAATGTTTTAAAAAGTTTTTTCTCGCCCATCTGTTTAAGTGCAGCAGAGCCCTCGCTAGCTTGAAGTTTAAATGCATTGTTGAAAAATTATTTTGAATAAATATTCTTATTTTTGGAATTCCTCTGCTCCTTTTTTCATTTAAAGCAATGCATTTAGTAACATATAAGGAATGTAACTAACTTTAAAAACTGCAGGTACTGTGAATTTGATGTCATTGTTACTTGGATTGTGAGTAAAGTTAATGCATCGGGTTTTTACAGATTTTTTTCAATATTGGCATTACTTGATGTGCAGTACTGCGTAATAGATAGAGCCCCTAGAAAAGGGCAACTACAAGCTTCAAGTACTTGAATACTAAATAAAGCATGTTTGATATCACTTGACATGCAAGTACATATATACTAGATAAGCCCGAGTAAATGCAACATAGTTACAGGTACTGAAATACTAAATAAACCCAGTTGAATTCACTTCGCAACATTTGCAAGTACTTGCAGTACTAGATAAGTCTAATAAAGTGTAACGCAAGCTTCAGTATGACGACTAAATTAAACACTGTTGATATCACTTGATTGAAAGCACTGCCATACTAAATAGACAAATTAGAGTGTTTGCTTACCTGCAAGCACTAATTAAAACTAAAAAGAAGAACTGTTATTATTATGGCATGCGGGTTTTACAACTTTTCCAAGTAAGCGCAATGATTGGGAATTTACAGTGCATGTTTGTTGAACAAGAGTACAGCTGTGATAATGGTTACTTTTATAAAAACTGATCTGAGAATGTAGTGATGTGTAGGGAAGGTTGAGTGAACGACACAGGTGGGTACATACAGTGGGTGGCCATAAGTATCGGCCCCCTTGAACTTTTTGACACTTTGCCATGCTGTTGGACATAAACATAAATATATTGAATTGAAATTGTATGTGAAAGACAACACACTAAGTGAACACACAATTGTGAGTGAAATGAAATGATACTGATTTGAACTTTTATTTTTATAAATAAAAAACTGAAAAAGTAAGGATGTGCAATAAAGTACCGCCCGCCTTTCCTTTTAGTACACCAATTGCTTTCCGAAGTTGATAAGGATTTCTGAATGATCACATTTTGACCCAATGACTAAATAGAGTCTACCTGCGTGTAATTTCTAATGTCAGTTTCAAATACAAGCTGCTCTGTGATGGTCTCAGAGGTCTGTTAAGAAGACTTTTGGGAGCAGAACAGCATCATAAAGTCCAAAGAACACACCCAGACAGGTCCGGATAAT
>VHKM01000945.1:0-114304 GCA_007210695.1 Neogobius melanostomus | reverse complement strand
AGTGGGTAGTATTAGTACTCACAGTTAGTAGTACGTAGGAGTATTAGTCTCAGCAGGTTAGTATCATTTTAGTGGTTCAGTATTAGTACTCACAGTTAGTATCGTAGTTGGTAGATTTTCAGTACTCACAGTTAGATCATAAGTTCGCTGAAGTATTAGTACTTCACGTTGGTTCGTTCAGTGGTAGTATTAGTACTCACAGGTTGGTATCCAATAGTAGGTTAGTAGTAGTACTCACAGTTAGTATCGTCGTGGTAGTATTAAGTACTCACAGGTTGGTATCGTTAGTGTAGTATTATACTCACAGTTGGTGATCGTATGGTAGTAATTAGTACTCACAGTTAGTATTCGTCCATGGTAGTATTAGTACTCACAGTTAGTATCTGAGTGGTGTATTAGTCTCACACGTTGGTATTCGTAGTGGTAGTATTGTACTCACAGTAGTCTCGTTAGTGGTAGTTATTAGTTACTCACAGGTTGTATCATTGTGGTGATTAGTCGCTCCACAGTTGGTATCGTAGTGTAGTAATTAGTACTCACGTTAGTATCGTGTGTCAGTATTAGTTACTCCACAGTTAGTATCGTAAGTGGTAGTAATTAGTACTCACAGTTGGTAATCATAGTGGTAGGATTTAGTCACTCACAGTTAGTATACATAGTAGGTATAGTCTATTAGTACTCAACAGTTTGCGTATCGTAGTGTAGTATTTACGTACTCACAGTATTGTATCATAGTGGTCAGATTAGTACTCACAGCTGTATCGATCAGTGTAGATATTAGTACTCACAGTTAAGTATCCGTAGTGGTAGTTAGTACTCCAGTTAGCTATCGTAGTGGAGTATTTAGTACTCACGTTAAGTATGCGTACGGTGTAGTATTAGATACTCACAGTTAGTATCGTAGTTAGTTAGTATTATGTACTCCAGCTTTAGGTCATAGGATAGTGGTCGCTCAGTTATCAGTACTCACGTTCAGTATCGGAGTAGTAGTATTAGTACTCACAGTTGCGGATCGTAGTGGTAGAATTAAGTACTCACAGTTGTATCGTAGATGGTCAGTATTAGTACTCACAGTTAGTATCATAGTGGTAGATATTGTACTCACAGGTTGGTAATCATAGTGGTGAGTATTAGTACTCACAGTTAGTATCGTTCATGGTCATTTAGTACTCACCAGTTGGATATCGTAGTGGTAGTATCTGATACTCACCACGTTAGTATCGTGTGTAGTATTAGTACTCACAGTTAGTATCGCTTTAAGATGGTAGTATTGCAGTATCACAGTTAGTATCGTAGTGGTGTATTAGTACTCATACAGTTTCGTATCGTAGTGGTAGTATTAGTCTCAAGTCAGTCATCATAAGTGGTAGTTAGGTACTCCACAGTTAGAGTATCGTAGTGGGTAGTATTAGTACTCACAGTTAGTTCGAAGTGTTAGTATTCAGTACTCACATGTTAGATATCGTCAGTGGCTAGTATAGTATCACCAGTTCAGTCATCGTAGTGGTAGTATTAGTACTTCACAGTTAGTATCGTAGTGGTAGTATTAGTTACTCACAGTTGGTTATCATGTGGGTAGTATTATCTCACAGTTATCATAATGTAGTATTAGACTCACAGTTTGGTATCGGTGTCGTCAGTGAATTAAGTACTCACAGTTGTATCATAGTGGTTAGTATTAGTACTCACAGTTATTTCCGTAGTGGTAGATATTAGTACTCACAGTTAGTATCGTCAGTCGGTAGTATTAATACTCACAGTAAGATATCGTAGTCCGTTAAGTACTTAGTTACTCACAGTTGGTATCATAGTCGGTATATTATTACTCACCATTAGTCATCATAGGTGGTAGGCTATTAGTACTCATCAGTTAGTATACGTGAGTACGGGCAGTATTAACGTGACTCACAGTAGTATCATAGTGCAGTTATTAGTACTGCACAGTTAAGAGTATCATAGTCGGCTAGTATTAGATACTCCTAGCACGTTAGTATCGTCAGTGGTAGTATTAGTCACTGCACAGACTTGGTATCGGAGTGGTCAGTTATTAGTACTCACGTTAGTGATCGTCGGTGGTAGTATTTAGTACTCACAGTTAGTATCGTTCAGTGGTAGTAATATAGTACTCACAGTTAAGTATCAGTTGTGGTAGATATTTAGTACTCCAGTTAGTATCGTAGTGGTAGTTTATACTCACAGTTAGTTTCGTAGTGGTTAGTATTAGTACTCGACAGCTTGGTAATTGCGTAGTGGTAAGTATTCAGTACTTCACGTTGTCATCGCAGTGGTAGTTTAGTACTCACAGTTAGTATCGTAGTAGATAGTGGGATTAGTACTCCCAGTTTGGTATCGTAGTGTAGTTTAGTCCACGTCTCGTAGTTATCGGGTAGTGTAATTAGTACCTCACAGTTGGTATCGTTTAGTGGTAGTATTATGACTCACAGTTAGACAACATATCGTGTCAGTAGTATAGAAGTTTACTCACAGTTGGTATCACTAGTGGTAGTCATTCAGTACATCACAGTTGGTAGCGTAGTGTGTAGTATTAGTACTCACAGTTGGTAATCGTAGTGGTAGTAATTAGTACTCACAGTTGTATCATAGTGGTAGTATTAGTACTCACAGTGGTATGCGAAAGGTGCGAAATAGTATTAAGTACCACAGTTGGTATCGTAGTAGTGGTAGTAATCATAGTCTCACAGTTGGATCATAGTGGTAGTATTAGTAGCTCACATGGTTATCGTAGTGTAGATTAGTACTCCCAGTTGGTATCATAAGTGTAGATTGATTAGTACTCACAGTTGGTGATCATAGTGGTAGTATTAGTATCACAGTTAGGATATCATAGTGGTTATATTCAGTACTCACCAGTGAGTGATCGTATGGTAGCCTCTGTGTAACGGGCTGTGGTTCACTGTGGCGCTCCTTCGGAGACAGGGGGGCAGCTGTTTCCCTTCCAGCTGCGATCTGACCTGAGTCGAAGTACATTATACATTTTTATTCGCTTTTTTGTGGAATTTTTTTGTCACGTTTTTGTTGCTTTTTTTTGTGATGAAAACGACGCCCAAAAGGGAGGAAATGCTGACGATCATAATTCATTAACCTTGCAGAAGTCAGGACGACCCGCAGTGCTCGTGTCCAACCCATAGTCGCTCAGCATGCCCTGGAACTCGCGAAGGATGGTGAGGCCTCTCCCCCCGAAGAAGAGCACCTCCGCTTCCGAGGAAAACCACTCCCCCTGCAGAGAGACAGACGAGAGGTCTCATTATGCAGAGAGACAGCGAATCATCAGAGAAGAAGAGTCTCATTACTGCCCAGCAGAGAGACAGACGGGTCATCAGAGAAGAGAGAGTCTCATTATGCAGCAGAGAGACAACGGTTCATAGAGAAAGAGAGAGTCCTTCATTATGCAGCAGAGAGACAGCAGGGTCATCAGAGAAGAGAGAGATCTGCAATTATGCAAGCAGAGAGGACAGACGGGTCATCAGAGAAGAGAGAGACTCATTATGCAGAGAGACAGACGAGTCATCAGAGAAGAGAGAGTGTCTTCATTATGCAGGCAGAGAGACAGACGGATCATCAGCAGAAGAGAGAGTCTCATTATGCAGCAGAGGAGACAGACGAAGTCATCAAGAAGAGAGGACTTCATTAATGCAGCAGAGAGCAGGACGAAGTCATCCAGAGAGAGAGAGAGTCTCATTATGCAGAGAGGACGACGAGTCATCGCGAAGAGAGAGACGTCATTTGCAGCAGAGACGAAGGTCTCATGAGAGCAGAGGAGTCTCATTATGCAGCAGAGAGACAGACGGGTCATCAGAGAAGAGAGAGGACTCTATGCAGAGAGATCAGACGAGTATCAGAGACGAGAGAGACTCATTAATGCAGCAGAGACCAGAAGGGTCATCAGAGAAGAGAGAGTCTCATGTTATGCAAGCAGAGAGACCAGACGAGTCATCAGAGAAGACGAGAGTTCTCATTATTGCAGCAGAGAGGACAGACGGGTCATCAAGAGAGAAGAGAGTCTCATTATGCAGCAGAGGACAGACGAATCATCAGATGAAGAGAGAGACTTCATTATGCCAGCAGAGAGGACAGACGAGTCGAATCACGAGAAGAGAGAGACTAGTTATGCAGCAGAGAGACAGGAGAGTATCAGAGAAGAGAAGACTCATTATGCAGCAGAGACAGACGGGTGGTCATTCAGAGAAGAGAGAGTCTCCATTCATGCAGCAGAGAGACAGACGGTACAATCAGGAGAAGAGAGAAGTCTCATATGCAGCCAGAGGACAGACGAGTATAGAGAAGAGAGGTCTCATGTATGCAGAGGACAGAACGGGTCACAGAGCAAGAGAGAGTCTCATTATGCAGCAGAGAGTGACAGAGGTCCATCAGAGAGAGAGAGATCATTATTGCAGCAGAAGACAGAACGGGGGTCATCAGAGAAGGAGACGAGACTCATTATGCAGCAGAGAGACAGACGGGTCATCAGGAGAAGAGAGCAGACTGCATTATGCAGCAGAGAGACAGACGGTCATCAGAGAAGAGAGGACTCGATTATGCAGCAGACGAGACAAGACGAGTCATCAGCGAAGAGAGAGTCTCATTATGCAGGCAGAGGGCAGGGCAGTCATCAGAGAAGAAGAGTTCTAATTATAGCCAGCAGAACAGACGAAGTCATCAGAGAAAGGAGAGAGACTTCATTATGCAGCAGAGAGAAGCGGGATCATCAGAGAAGAGAGAGCTCTCATTTGCAGCAGAGAGACAAGACGGGTATCAGAGGAAGAGAGGTCTCCATTATGCAGCAGAGGAAGACGAGTCAATCAGAAGAAGAGAGAGTCTCATTTATGCAGCAGAGACAGACCGATCATTCAGAGAAGAGAGAGATCTTATGCAGGCAGAGAGACAGACGGATATCAGAGAGAGATGAGTTCTCATTTATGAGCAGAGAGGACAGACGAGTCATCAGGCAAGAGAGAGTCTCTTATTGCAGCAGAGAGGACAGACGAGCTCATCAGAGAAGAGAGAGTCTCATTATGCTGCAGAGAGGGACAGACGGGTCATGCAGAGAAGAGAGAGGACTCATATATGCAGCAGAGAGACAACGGGTCATCACGAGAAGAGAGAGTCTCATCTTTGCAGCAGAGAGACAGAAGGGTCATCAGAAGAAGAGAGGAGACTCATTATGATACAGCAGAGAGACAGACGGGGTCATTCAGAGAAGCAGAGAGAGGTTTCATCTATGCAGAGAGGACAGACGGGTCATCAGAGAAGAGAGAGTCTTCATTATGCAGCCAGAGAGGGGACGAACGGGTCATCAGAGAAGAGAGGAGTCTCATATGCAGCCAGAGAAAGACGGGTTCATCAGAGAAGAGAGGAGATCATTCATGCAGCAGAGAGACAGAGGGTCATCAGAGAAGAGAGAGTCTCATTACTGCAGAGACGACCGCGAGTCATCAGGAAGAGAGAGTCTCATTATGCCAGGCAGAGAGGACGAAGACGGGTCATCAAGAAGAGAGAGTCTCATTATGCAGAGAGACAGACGAGTCATCACGAGAAGAGAGAGACTCATTGATCAGCAGAGAGACCGCACGGAGTCATCAGAGAAGAGAGCAGTCTCTTATTGCAGCAGAGAGACAGAGCGAGTCATCAAGAAGAGAGGTCTTCATTATGCAAGCAGAAGCCGACGAGTCATCAGAGAAGAGAGGAGTCTCATTATGCAGCAGAGCAGACAGACGAGTCTCAGAGAGAGAGAGTTCTCATTAAATGCCAGCAGAGAGACAGACGGGTCATCAGAGAAGATGAGAGACTCATTATGCAGCAGAGGACAGACGGTCATCAGAGAAGAGAGATCTTCATATATGCAGAGAGACAGAGATGAGTCATTTCATGAGAAGAGAGAGTCTCATTATGCAGCAGAGAGACACAGACGAGGTCATACAGAGAAGAGAGAGTCTCATTATCTGCAGCAGAGAGACAGACGAGTCATCAGAGAGAGAGAGTCTCATAGCGAGCAGAGAGGACAGGACGAGTCATCAGAGAATAGAGAGGACTCCATATGCAGCAGATAGACAGACGATTCATGCAGAGAAGAGAGAGTCTCTCATTATTGCAAGCAGATAGACAGAATGAGTCAATCAGAGAGAGAGAGTTCTTACATTAGGCAGCAGATAAGACGAGACGAGTTCATCAGAGAAGGAGGAGTCTCATTATGCAGCAGAGAGACAGACGAGTCATCAGAGATAGAGAGGTCTACATATAATGACAGCAGAGAAGCAACAGAACGGAAGTCATCGAGAAAGAGAAGAGAAACTACAAATATATAGCAGCAGATGGAACAGAACGAGAGTACATACAGAGAAGAGACGAGAACTCATTAATGCAGCAGAGACGAACGGAGGATCATCAAGAAGAGGATCTCACCTTATAGCAAGCAGAGAGACAACGGGTCCGATCAGAGAAGAGAGACTCTTATGCTGCAGAGGAGACAGACGGGTCATCAGAGAAGAGAAGAGGATCATTATTGCAGCGCAGAGAGACAGACGGGCTCATCAGAGAAGCAGAGAGTCTCATTATGCAGAGAGACAGACGGGTCATCAGAGAAGAGAGAGTCTCATTATGCAGAGAGACAGACGGGTATCAAGACGAAGAGGAGTCTCAATTATGCAGAGAGACACGACGGGTAATCAGAGAAGCAGAGGACTACTTATGCAGAGAGACAGAACGGGTCATCAGAGAAGAGAGAGGGGACTCATTATGCGCAGAGAGACAGACGGGGTCAATCAGAGAAGAGAGGAGTCTCACTTAAGCAGCAGAGAGGCAGGACGGGTCATCAAGAAGAGAGAGTCTCAGTATGCAGCAGGGAGACAGAGGGTCATCATGAGAGAGAGAGAGCTCATTATGCAGCCAGAGAAGACAGACGGCGTCCATCAGAGAAGAGAAGCAGTCTTCATCTATGCGTAGAGACAGACGGATCATCAGGAGAAGAGAGAGTCTCATTATGCAGAGGACAGACGGGTATCAGAGAAGAGACAGTTCATTATGCAGAGAGGCATAAAGGATGGGTCATCAGGAGAAGCAGAGAGTCTTCAATTATGCAGAGAGAGCAGACGCAGTCGATCAGAGAAGAGAGAGACCTCATTATGCAGCAGAGAGACAGACGGTGTCATCAGAGGAAGAGAGAGACTGCTTATGCTGCAGAAGACAGACGGGTCATCAGAGAAGAGCAGAGTCTCATTATTGCAGAGGAGAAAGACGGGTCATCAGAGAAGAGAGAGACTCATTATGCAGCAGAGAGACCGACGGTTCATCAGAGAAAGAGAGAGAAGCTCATTATGCACAGAGAGGAACAGACGAGTCATCAGAGAAGAGAAGAGCTTTCATTATGCAGAGAGGACAGACGGAGTCGTCAGAGAGAAAGAGAGATCTCATTATGCAGAAGAGACCGGCGGGTATCAGAGGAGAGAAGTACTCATTATGCAGCCAGAGAAGACAGACGAGTCTCAGAGAAGAGAGAGTCTCATTATGCAGAGAGGACGACGGAGTCATCAGAGAACAGAGAGTCTCATTATGCTGAGAGAGACGACGGTTCAGAGAAGGGGTCTCATTATGCAGCAGAGAGACAGGACGGGTCATTCACGAGAAGAGCGCAGTCTCAGTTATGCAGAGACGACGACGGTCATCAGCAGAAGAGAGAGTCTTCATTATGCAGCAGAGAGACAGACGGCCAGTCATCACGAGAGAGGCAGTCTACATTATGCAGCAGGAGAGACAGGACGCGTCATCAGAGAAGAGAGAGTCTCATTATGCAGAGAGACACAGACGGTATCAGAGAAGAGTAGAGTTCATACTGCAGCAGAGAGCGGGACAGACGGGAGTCTCAGAGAAGAGAAGAGTCTCATTATGCAGAGAGACAGACGAGTAGTCAGAGAAGAGAGAGTTCACTTATGCAGCCAGAGAGACAGACGGGTCATCAGAGAAGAAGAGAGACTCATTATGGCGCAGGAGAGACAGACGGGTCAATCGAGAAAGAGAGTCTCATTATAGCAGAGAGAGACAGAAGGGTCTCAGAGAAGAGAGATTGTCTCATTAATGCAGCAGAGACAGAAAGGGTCATCAGAGAAGAGAGGAGTTCATTTGCAGAGAACAGCGGGCATCATTTAGAGAGAGAGGACTCATTATGCAGCAGAGAGACAGAACGAGCTCATTCAGAAAGAGAGCGACTCATTATGCAGCAGAGGACAGACGCGTCATACAGAGAAGAGAAGACTCATTATGCAGCAGAGAAAGACAGACAGGTCATCAGAGAAGAGAGAGTTCTCAGTATGCAGCAAGAGAGACAGACGAGTCATTTTTCCCAGAGAGAGAAGAGTCTCATATGCAAGCAGATAGACAGACGGCGTCAAATCAGGAGAACAGAGAGTTCTCATTATGCAGCAGAGAGCAGACGGAATCATCAGAGAAGAGAGAGTCTCATTATGCAGAGAAAGAGGACAGAGGGTCATCAGAGAGAAAGAGGACGAGGGGGTCTCATTACTGGCAGGCCAGGAGAGGACCAGACGGGTCAGTTCAGAGAGAGAGAGTCTCATTATGCAGAGAGAGACAGACGGATCATCAGAGAAGAGGAGTCTCATTATGCAGAGAAGCAGACGGGTCATCAGAGAAGAGAGAGGTCTCATTATGCAGCAGAGGAGACAGACCGGGTCATCAGAGGAAGATTCGAGGACGGTCTCATTTATGCAGCAGAGAGACAGACGGGTCATCAGAGAAGAGAGAGTTCATTATGCAGCAGAGAGACAGAACGGAGTCATCAGAGAAGAGAGAGTTCATTATGCAGCAGGAGAGACAGACGGAGTCATCAGAGAGAGAGAGTCTCATTATGCAGCAGAGAGACAGAGGTCATCAGAGAAGAGAGAGTCTCATTATGCAGCAGAGAGAGCCAGAGACTCATTAGCCGAGAACAGACGAGTCATCAGAGAAGAGAGAGGTCTCATTATGCAGCAGAGAGACAGACGGGTTCAAATCAGAGAAGAGAGAGTCTCATTAATGCAGCAGAGAGACGACGGGTCATCAGGAGGGGTCAATGCAGAGAAGAGAGAGGGGGGTCTCATATGCAGCAGAGGAAGACGGTCAATCAAGAAGAGAGAGTCATTATGCAGCAGAGAGACAGACGGGTCATCAGAGAAGAGAGAAGTCTCATTATGCAGGGGGGGCACGAGAGCCTGGGGAGCGGCGAGAAGGGTCATCACGAGAAGTCCAGGAGGAGGTCATTATCAGAGAGAGAAGACTCATCAGAGGAGAGAGTCTCCCCACGCGCTGAAGCCGTTCCGATGTCCGGCTGCTCCAGCGCGAAGGCCCAGCGATTGACTCCGCCCACGGACGACAGGGGCAGGAGGGCGGGGCCGAGGGGCGGGCCACGGCGCTGATGGCCACGTACGCCCGGCCGTCGTTCGCCACCACGTACGAGTGCAAGTCTTCTGGGAGATCTCCAACGGCAACGGGGCGGAGCGAGGAGGCAGGCGGCCCGAGAGCTTCCCGCTCATACGCTGGGGTTTCCCTGCAGAGACAGAGGAGGCATGTGAGGCAACAGCAGGGGGCGCTGTGGGCCGAGGGGGTACAGCGCCCCTATATATAACACTGTTTTATATTTTCAACGACAAGATCCAGGTTTAAATGTGTTTTATGACAAATTAGTTCCATTTGCTCAGAGGGATTTTGGATCTGGTTTAGTTTTGAAATAAACTAGTTATTGGTGGAAGAAATGAGAGACACAGATCCATGTTTCTCCATGACAGCGGAGTAAACCAGGACTAAACGCTCGTTTTTAACATGACAGCGACGGGTAGCGACAGCAGGGGGCGCCGCAGCCTTACCCTCGGCCACGCAGTCCCGCCCGTTGCCGTAGTAACCGGGGCGGCAGTAGCAGCAGTAGCCGGAGCGGTGGTCCCTGCAGTCGGCGAACGGAGAGCAGCTGTGGCCGTCCGAGCGCACGTCACCGGACCGTACGAGAAAACTGCAAACACAAACAGGTAAACAGGTAAACAACAAACAGGTAAACAGGTAAACAACAAACAGGTAAACAGGTAACTACAAACAAACAACAGGAAGAGACGCAAACCAAACGCCTGAGCAGGTCTCCGGGCCGTACGAGAAACAAGTGAACCCTGGCTGTGGAGTTTGGGACGTCCAGGAGGTGAATAAACATCTAATACAATCGTTCCTCTAAAGGGCCGTCTCACTGGCCCGGAGACTAGTTAGAGACTAGATGGAGACTGGAGTTGCCGCTGGTCACAGAGACACGTCTCCTGGAGATAAGGCGAGTCTCCAGGTCTCGTTGAAAATGAACAGGTTCGATTTCAAGTCTCCGACAGGTCTCGGAGACACTGCAGGGACGTCACAGAAACACCTCACAGGTTGAGGACACAACTGCTTGAGATCTCTCAGAGACCTTTTCCACCAAGCTGGTTCCAGTTTCAGAACCGGTCTTTTGTTTTCCACTGAAAAAATGCTGGCTCTTGGTTCCAAAACTGGTGCCGGTTGGAACCAGTTAAAAGCTGGACCAAGAAACGAGCACCAGTGATGTCATCGGCTGGGGGTGTGCTTTCTCTTCTGACAAACAACCAATATTAGTTAGTTAGTGCTTAGAACTTCCTGGAGAAGCCAGAACAGTCTCTGTGGAGAAAACTAACTCTTTAGCTCTTTAGCTCCAGCTAAAACAAGAGGGAGCAGTTAGAAAGAAGAAATCAAATGTAACGGCTGCTGTGACAGGAGCATAAACTTATTTTTGTGTATTTTATAACCAGTAGTGGCTGTAGTAAAGATGTTACTATCCATGTTTTATGTGACAGTTGACTTCCCAAAGTGTTGCTATGGCAATAGGCAGAATACCAGCCCGGCACCAGCACCTTGGTGGAAAGGCCCTCTCAGAGACCATACGGAGACTCAAACCTGGAGACTCACCTTATCTCCAGGGGGACGTATCAGACACAACTCTGTACCCTGAGTCTCCAACTAGACTCCAACCACGCCAGTCATGGAAATCTCTGCAGCGTCTCTGCAACTCTTCCTCCGGTGAGATCGGCCCTTAGACCAAGAATCGTTTAAAAACCGATATGAAAGAAAGGTAGCGGTGCCCTAGCCGTCCATAGTGAGGGTGTTACTGCTCGAATGGTGCATACGTGATCATTCAAGCACCGCCTCTGCATCAGGAGGATGAAACTGCCATGTGGTCAAGAAACTAGCAAACATTCAGCTCAAAACACTGCTGTCAGTCCAGATGCTTCACAGATACAGACGTTAGCTCTGGAATCGCCCGTAAACGCTCACGTTCGAAACTCCAGAGGCAAAACAAAGAGGAGAGAGAACTCGTTCACCCATTTCTCCAAACGACTTTAAGAAACACTGAGTATGAGAATATGTTCTAATACAGAGACACCGAAGGAGCAAAGTGGTTCAACAGGAGAATCCTAACGTTAGCTTCATGCTACATATGCTAATGCTAGCTTAGGTACCGGCTTTTCTGCTGAAGAATTTGCTGTGAAAAAACATCCACAATGTTTAAAGTCCACCAGAAAACTGCGGAAAATAGTGATTCCAAAAACAACATAAAGTTTTCCATAATAAACAGATGGAGACCGTACATTTTAAGTGTAAAAATGTAAAACTCATCGCTCTGTAAATGTTGCGCTTTAAATGTATCCAGTTTATTCACCACAGAAGTGCTGGACCGAGGGTTTCTTTCTGACTCAGAGATAAAAGACGTGTTTTTACCGTTAACGTCGAGATCCTCGTCCTCCACCACCACATGGGGCGCTCCGGGGCAGAGTACTGCGGGTCGGGTCTGAGTACCCTGGACTCTGGTCTGGACTCGGGTCTGGACTCGGGTCTGGACTCAGGTCTGGGCTCTGGTCTGGACTCGGGTCTGGACTCGGGTCTGGACTCGGGTCTGGACTCGGGTCTGACTCTGGTCTGGGCTCTGGTCTGGACTCTGGTCTGGACTCTGGTCTGGTCCTGGTCGGTCTGGACTTCGTGTAGTGAAGAACGGACTCAATCTTCCTGCAACCCTCCTCTGTCCTGCGGTCGTGGAAGTAGCTCTTTGTGTCGTCCTCTCGGGGGTCGTGGAGTACTTCGACGTAGTAGAAGTAGTAGTAGCAGTAGTAGGAGTAGTAGTAGTAGCAGTAGTAGTAGCAGTAGTAGTAGCAGTAGTAGTAGCAGTACTTGTCGTGACGCTGAACTCGTCCTCGTAGACGTACTCGGGCTCCTCTGTTTCCGTCGGCCTCGTCGTCACCGTCCTTCTGGTCGTCGTTGCGTCCGGTTGCCGCGGTAACGTACTGGCGGTGGGCATGGCAGCGGTGATGTCATCAGCGAGCGCCGTCACGGTCCCGGGTTCGATTCTGAAGAAGTTCTTGGAGCCGATCTCATAGACCCAGACGCCGCGGACGCCGCAGTTGGAGCCGCTGCAGACGGAGTCAGAGGGTTCGATATATTCAGGATTTATATCGTTTATTTTATGATTCTTTACATCATTTTTTAATGTCACACTTGACCTTTCGCAAAACCCGCCCCAAAACACCCACTGTCCAATCAGACCTCATAGCAACCGTCGCTATGGGCTATATCTCCTGCCATAGAAAGTAGAGTCCTTCGTGTTTCTCTGGAGCTTCAAACATGACCATAGCTGGAGAGTCTAAAGATGGCGTCTGGATCTATTGCTTAGTTTCAGGTCACATCACAGCGTTCTAAAGGCCTGTCATATTTATACACCTGGGGGGTTTCTGGTGTTGTACAGAGAGATCATGGACCAGTCAATGATATTAACGACCATTTTTGTAATTCATACATTTTCTTTTTAGATATGACTTGTGAAAGTGTAATGCGGTTAAGGGAGGAACTGGCTCCTCCCCCACATGGGAGTGTGACATCATCACAGTCTAGAACCTGAAAACCATCCTCATAGATACAGACGCCATGTCTGGAATCATATATGGTCATGTTTGAAAACAGTTAAAGTGCATATGACAGATTTTAATGCTCTTGAAAATATGACTTATTTAGATGGATTACATCAGTTGCATAATTATCATTTTTTTCAGTGAAGCAGCAATTTTAATGAAGAAATGTTGGGCAAAGTGGCAGAGTGAAACATTGTGTTTCCCAATCATTCTGTTTCCCCCTCGCGATGCCGTCTGTATAGTTGGTTACACAGACATTTCCTTCAGAAAACCTACAGAAACTCTACAAACATGTTTCCTGGAGCGTTAGAGGCTGTGATGGAAAGTAAAGGTGCGATACTGACTCTCACTGTAGCCGGTAGGAAGGAAACGGCTAAATAAAGGAGTTAGCATTTGCTGCTTATTCTTTTTTCCTGAGGAGGAATGTCTGGTACCAACGGTTGCAATGAGGTATGATTGGACAGTCCTGATTTGGGGCGGGGTCGTTACCGTGGCGATGAACCGTTACCGTGCGAGTTTCCCGACAGACTCCTCCCCCTCGGTGGTGATCCAGAACTGTTTCCCCTGAGTCTCGCCCCACAACCAATGAGAGAACAGCCCCTCGCTAAAGCCCGCCTCCAGAGCCCGGGACACGCCCCCCGCAGGAGACGACAGGAACTGCAGGCCGGAGCGCGGGAACAACAGCACGGCAGCGGAGGACGAGCTCATCAGCACGAGCAGCAGCTGGAACGAGTTCCTCTGAGGAAACACAAACCAGAACTTCACCAGAGCTTCACCAAAACCACAGAACTGTCCAGGTCTGAAGGTCTGCAGGTGCATCGGGAAAAGAAAAAGGACTGTAGAGATATCACTGACATACAGCGCCTTGCAAAAGTAAACATAAAGATTTTACTTTGAATGTTTTACTGAAAGTTCACACACAAGTAACAGACAACTGTGAAGTGAAAGCAAAATGATACATGATTCTGTTATCTTACAAACAATAGAAAAGTGAAAGTGGGGCGTGCATAAGTATTCATACAGCATTTTCTGAGTGCATTAAATTGCCTTTATAACATTCCTAATGACTGCAGAATGTTCACACCTTGCCCTAACCATTAAATAGAGGCCACCTGTGTGTAATCTACTCTCAGTATAATTCCAGCTGTTCTGTGAGGGCCTCAGAGCTATGGTCAGAGTGTATTGGTCACTAAACAACATCATGAAGGCCAAGGAGCACACCAGAGAGGTCAGGGATAAGCTGTGGAGAAGTTTAAAGCAGCGTTAAGTTATACAAAGATTTCCCAAGATTTGAACATCTCACGGAGCACTGTTCAATCCATCATTCAGAAATGGAAAGAGTATAGCACCACTGTGAACTTACCAAGACACGGCCGTCCACCTAAACTAACAGACCGAACAAGGAGAGCACTGGTCAGAAATGTAACCAAGTGCCCCAAGATAACTCTGGAGGAGCTGCGACGTACTGCCGCTGAGCTGGGGGAATCCCCTCTATAGAGACTCTGTTTTTCTATGGAGGGGGACAGAGTCTTAGTAGGGGGGTGGACTGAGGCCTGTCCCGGCTCTATAACGGCCCTTAGAGACCAGGTGAAGGACTCTAGTTCAGGCTAATGGCTCGTGTCGTGACTCAGGGAAGTTTGGCCGTTTTGGTTCCTTCTCCTGGGAGGAGCCTGAATTTCATTTTGGGTTCCAGGGTCTTTTATGACCTGAAGAGCTCAGAAGAAGCTTCTGTGACTAGAAGCAAACGTCCTTAACTTTACCAAACCCAGTCCAGTCGATGATTTAACCTTTTCTACGTCAGAGAATAAACAGAGAGTTTGGGCTGTTTTTACTCTGACAGAGTTAAAACTAAGATCTGTCGCGTCTCGCCTTCAGTAACTCCTCCCCCTCACCTGAGACTCCGCCCCCTCGCTCCCTGCGGCGGCCATGTTGTTCCAGGTGATGACCACAGTCCCCTCCGGCTCCTCCTTCACGTCCCTGTCGGGAAACGCCTGTCGCAGCAGAGTCTTGGACCTCTCCTGGACCTCAGGGCTGCGGTCCAGCCTGTAGTGGACCGACCCGAGGTCCAGGTCCCCCATGAGGGCCGCGATCGTCCCGAACGCGGCCGGAGTCTGGCCCAGGTACTGCGCCTGCGGGGGGAGCTGCTCCACCGACACCAGGCCATTGGACGAAATCTGGAAACCAAGATCACAGTTTTAGTTTCACTGTTTCATTGTGTTACCACTTCAGCTGTTTGTGTGTTTGTTTGTTTGTTTGTTTGTTTGTGTCTTAGTGGTTTGTTTACTTTCTTCAGGACCCTTATGGACTCTCTGCTGTAAAAAAAATCCACTGAATCTCCACAAAAGTATCCCGGAAAACAACGCGGAGCAGAAACTACAAACGCAGCTCAGAGACAAAGGCAAAAAACGCAGCTGTACCAGGAGAGAGGGAGTTGCTGCTCGTTTATGTATCGCCTTGAAGCTTCAGGATCGATTTTTATTTCAGGTTTTTTAGGGTTACCGCTCGGTTTTTCAGAATGGAATGTATACGTAACCATGGATACAGTTCAACCAGCCGTGGAAACCTAAAAAAAAACCCAGTAGATCCTGGAGCGTCGTACAGGCGGGACAGGAAATACTTCTGTTTATATTTCTGATACTTTTTAAACAAATCACTTCCTCATCGTCATCGAGAAAATCCACAAATATTGAGCTTTTCAGACAAACCAAACACAAATGGAGCCTTTACCTTTGGGCCAGTTTGGTTTATTTACAGACACTTTGACCGTAACTGAACGCAGATAAAAGTCAGAGTGTCCCACTGGAGAGCGTCCCACTGGAGAGCGTCCCACTGGAGAGAGAGTGTCCCACTGGAGAGCGTCCCACTGGAGAGCGTCCCACAGGAGAGTTCATGAAATGAATACAAATGCTTTAAGCCCTTCAGTATGTATTTACTGGTTTATTTGGTCGGACAGTGCATGTTAATGAACATACATGGGTCTCATGCATGTAAACAAGCCAGACTGGATTATAGCCTTGGGTTAATTTCCATCCGTCGTCCCCCATGCGCACTCTCAAACACACTCACATTCATCCTGGCCTATTGTACATGTTTTTAGTGGGAAAGCGGAGTACCCGGAGGAAACCTACGCAGACACGGGGAGAACATGCAAACTCCACAGAAAGGCCCGTCAACAATTGTTTTCAAAGCACACAAATTATTATTCTGGTAAATTATGTTACAGACCTTTGCTTGATAATTATTCTACTTTATTTTTTGGATCGCAGTGGAAATAAATTCTTTTCACAGCAGCATAATAGCCAAAAATAGTTATTATTTTTTGCTTAAAATGCACCAGATGCAGGAAAACATATCCCCCCCTCAAGGTGGCGCTCTCTCCCACCACAGTCTCCTTGAAATCTGTGGGAAACACTGCCGTCCAGGTGGGAATCAAACCTGGGACCTTCTAGCTGTGAAGCATGAGCGCTATAGGCGGTGTGACGCCTCATTTGAAAGCTAAGACCTACAAAAACGTGCTCAGATCTTTCCCGCTTTTTTGTCACTCATAGGAGTTCTCCTCCTCATGTACGTCTCGTTTTTGTCGCTCTTTTCTAGAAGCTTTTAGATTGAGGTAAAGCATGAGCTCAGTTAAGGGCGGGCTGAATCAGATCCACAAATGTAAATATCCTGAAGGAGGAAACTAAAGTCAGAGGTTCAGTGCATTTAAGAGCAGAGTCTGAGTTACTGCTAAGTTACATTTAAGGCTTTAACAGTTACTCATGTGAACTGTTTCTATATTTGTCTCTACAGCAGAGAGAGTCCTGAACATGGACACTGTGTCCCGGGTCAGTGTCGTGTTGACCTCGGCCCACACACATGAAGAAACAAACATCTGCTCTGGAATGTTCACAGACACGAGAACATGTCCCTCAGACCTGCTCCAGCTTTGGGCGTTTCAGGACTAACACATTAGTCACAGACATTTGCTTTTGGATCTTGTTTGTTTATTGTAAACGTCCTGAATCTGATGTGTCCCAGGACAATGATCACAAACCAGACTTTTACAAACCGAACTGAAGTAACATCTGAAAATCTGCAAAAACGTTATTTCTTTTCAGATCTGACTTAAGCTCAAAGAGTCATGAAAGAACTCAGTCAATGGAAACATTTGATTTCATGGCACTGGGTTAGAGCCAGTCACAAGATGGCCGCCAGAACGTCTCACTGTGATCACGTCTGATCTAGAGTTTGATGCCGGAAAATCCGACCAGGATCAACGTTTTTCTCCGAGTGACAGCGTTCCAGTCGTCCATGTCAGAAACAGTAACAGTTACAACTGTAGAGCATCATCATCAGATTACAGCTCTACTGGTGAAATATACTGTGGCCTGATGAACCCACAGTGGAATAGTTTGGGAGGAACACACAACGTCATGTGTGGAGGACAAATGGAACAGCACCAACATCTAAACATCAAATATTGGGCGAGGAAAGTGCTTCTCTTTGGTCCTCATGGAGCTGACATTGCTGTAACACCGCCCCCTGGTGGCCTGGGGCGACTCCAAAAGACACTTGGTAAACAGGATTCTAATGGTATAGGGATTATAAAGCGGTTCACAACATCAACTAGTTAGGGCAGCAGGGTGGGGGCTCGCTGGTGGGGGGGCTACCGCTAGTAACATACAATTAATGTTTGGTAAAGAGAGGGAAGATACGATCTAAGGGGAACTCATAATCTGAAAGTACAAAGTATCCATTCCTCCCTAAAAGTCATTGTGTTATACTCTATCAACCAAGTCTATTTGATTTGTGTTAAAGGAACTTGAGATAAATTACAAGCATTAAAAATGCTGTTATGGTCTGCTTCCGCTGGTCATTACAAATAAAACAGAATCAGGGCAGGCGAGATGTGGACCTGTTGTAGGGCCCCCCTCTCAACGGGCTCATAAATCTAGTCTTTTAAAGCACCACTCAGTATAGGATTATAAAGCGGTTCATAACATCAACTAGTTAGGGCAGCCAGGGTGGGGGCTCGCTGGTGGGGGGCTACGCCCTCTACCAGCTTACCACATAATACCCTGGGTTTTTACTCACCTCACAAATAGGAAAACAATCAGAAACCACTGACAGAACAATCTTAACCAACATTATTACAGTGGAAGCAGGTCTGATAGAAATGAGAAACATGATACATTTGAAGATGATACTTTTGAGAATGATATTATTGTTATTGTTATTATGTGATGATAATATATGTATAATAAATATGTGCACTAGTAATGTATGTTGTATGTGTATATATGTATACATATGTCTGTATGTGTATATATGTATATCTAAAACACTATGACTACTTAAACAATAAGTAAATCAATAGAATGGTGACCAGAATGGTAATATAAGCAATGATAAAAATAAGAGAAAACTATAAAACTAAAAGTAAATAAACTCAGAAATCACAAACTTTTCTATTTTCGCTCCATGTTTTTCAAACTTGTAAGTCTCATCAGATTTTCAACCTGTAACATGTAAAAGCTTTGAATTATCAACGCTGCTAATCAGTAATTGTATTTTGAATATGGGGCTAAGCTTTCTTGCTTCAGCCTACTCCTTTTGAGTTATTATTTATTTGTATTTTTCTTGGTTTTGTGTGAAAATGTAAATGTAATGATGTAAATATTGTAAATAAAATAAAGACCAGGCTTCATGGAGGAGACTGAGCAGCTGGAACACGACTGTCTCTTCTATCTTCTCTTGACTTCAGGACAGTTTTGTTTCATGTGGACAGATCCAGCCGTTACAGAGACATTACCCACAAACCCCCGTTACCATAGTTACCACAATAGCATTCTCAGCTGCACATAAAGCTCAAAGTCCTGACATCGTGTGAACGCAGCGTTAGCTCCGCTTTACTTCCTGAGTGCGTCCCTCACAGATGTTCCTGATGTACATGAGCTCCAGATGTTTCTCCCGCTGAGTCGGGGGCCCGTCTCCCGCCGCTCGGTGTGAGGCCCCGGGGCCCGAACTTAGACACTCTCTGTGTGTGTGCTAATGAAACTCCTCCACAGACCAGAGGAGGCTCAAACACGTGTCGTCCCTTTACTTTAGCTCTTAGAGGATTTTAGTCACAGTTTAGTCTCAGGAACATCACTCTGATGTTTGAGTCACATGACCCACATTCCTCTGGGGTTTAGCTCCACGCCGTTTTTAATGAGACTTTGTGACGAGCCCAGAGCCGTGTGAGAAAGTCTCTTTAAAGGGATATTTCAGGATTTTTGACATAGGGCCTCATTTCCTAGTTATCCAGAGTGTTGTTGATGTCTGGAGATATTTTTTTCTTAAATTCATGCAGTTCTTATATTTGAAGAGTCTAGTGGCGCTAGGCTAGGGCAAGGCTAGTGCATGTCTATGGTATCAGTTAGCCTGCATTAAAACAGTGTGACCCACTCCACAGTGCACCTGAGGTAAATCACTTATAACACCAGACTAACCATATAAATGTTAGTTAGTTAGTGGGACGTCCCAGTTATGCAGATGAGTGGGACGTCCCAAAGGAAACGCGCGTGTTTGTTTGATCAGAGCTGTTATTGCGTCACGATAGGTTCAAAGTAACGACTTATAGTCCGGAAAATTCGCTTCTTCTCATCAGTGACACATCAGGCTTTATCTAAAAAAACTATTTTCATTTTTCAGTTAGCTCACGCCCAAACACCAACAATAGGGACCAGTCCCACTCACTGAGACCATCCCCTCCGATGGTTGATAAGTATTTAATGCAATAAGAAATCAAACAGGCAGAGGGTGACGTCCGTGTGGCTATTGTGGGACGTTCAGTTGATATGGGACAAACTTCACTTTGTGCAACTGGATTTTGTCAGAACTTACTGTTTTTCTTATAAAAAGTCAATAAAAAAACTAAAAAATCTTGAATAGAATCTGAACCAAATTAATACTTTATGTAACGTTCTTTGTAAAATCCAGACTAAACTTGGGTCTAAAAGTAAAACTGATCTAAATAAAACTTTCCTGAATGAAACGAATAAAGTAAAGTGAATAAAGTGAATAAAGTGGATAAAGTGAATAAAGTGGTTATAGTGAATAAAGTGTTATAGTGAATAAAGTGGTATAGTGAATAAAGTGGTTAAAGTGAATAAAGTGGTTATAGTGATAAGTGAATAAAGTGGTTATAGTGACTCACGTAGACGGTGTCGAAGGCTCGGCTGAAGAAGCGCAGGGGGGAGACACAGCGAGCTCCACAGAGGAGTCTGACCCGGGGGAGAGCGTCTCATCCCCGGACTCAGACCCGAACCGGACCAGGTCCTGGAGCTCCACAGAGCCGGACTCACGGAGCAGCAGAGCGCAGAGGAGCAGGAGCACCGGGGGAGACGGATCCATCACGAGACGACTGACACTCTGACACACGGGGAGAGAGACAGGAGATGAGAGGGGGGAGAGAGGGGGGAGCAGCCACTCTGACACACGAGGAGAGAGACAGGAGAGAGAGGAGAGAGGGGGGAGGAGCCACTCTGACAGAGAGAGGGGAGAGAGAGAGTCCTTCTGATTTCCAATGGTGGAAAGTAAGTAAAAAGTACAAATTACAGGTTATTACAGGTTCACTACATTTAGAGCCTGTATCTGTACTTTCTACTGCACTACATTTTTAAATTGGGTTAAAAGTAAAAGTATTTTATTTTCAAAGTGACGTCATTACAATAACGTGGTTTAGTCCCAGTTTAGACCTGGTTTGATTCAAATGATTTAAAAAAATCCTGCACATTAAACTCTTAAATACTTTTAGGAAGAAACGAGCAGCGCGAGGTCGAGCTCAGGTTGAAGAAGAAGAACTCCATATTCACGGTGTGATGGCGCCCTCTGCTGGTAATGACGACACACTTCACCTGCAGGATCTTCAGGTCCAGAGAAGAGAGATCTTAAATTTATTTCTATGAGAGAGATGTTCCAGATTAGAGCTGAGTACCGTTACACCGCGTTACACCCGGAAGTATCAAAGCAGGAAGTGAAAACATAAATCCAGGTGTTGATGCTGTTGGTCCAGGGAGAGCGCGCGCTCGGTTCAGGCGGGGGTTAAGAGGTTATTTGATCTGATCCCAAATATCTGCTCCTCCTGTGACGTCACCCTTACGTAACGCCGGAGTCAAGGCTCGCGCATCCTCAGCTTCCTCCTCCCTCTCGGCCAATCAGCGGCTCCCTCTGAGCCGCGCGACACACGGGAGGAGGGCGGTGTCCTGCATGCGCGAGCCTGTGCCCACGCGCTCACACCGGCAGTCACGGACGAGACGGGACAACGGGACTAACGGGACTAACGGGACAGAGCCGCTCAGCTTTACGTTACGTCTGCGGGGGCGCGTGCTGCGGAGGCGCGTGCTGCGGGGGGCTGATCTGAGTGTGAGGAAATGGAGCGGGTTTGTTTAAAGGCGGATCTGCTTCAGTAAAAGGTGAGTCCGGTTTGTTTCTGCTGAACTTCAGGCCTTAACGTCATTCAGACAGAAATATCCTCCTTATAAAGACTCACTGCTGTTGTCCTGTTACAGCCACAGCCGCCCCTGATCAATAATCAATAATACATAATCAATAATACATGAGGCTCCTGCTGATAAGTGTTATGTAATAATTGTTCTGTCATGTCATGTTTTTATAAACCTGCACTGCTAATACTGACATTTAGCCTATAGTTTTATGTTTATTTTTTTTACTGTTTATACATTTTGCTGCTTAAAGCCACCGCGTAGACTTTGACCCAATAAATCAAATTGGCCCGGGGGCCAAATGCGGTCCTCAGATCAATGTTTGGTGGTCCTCAGTCTTCCTGCTGAATCATCAGAGACGGTCCTTTATATTGGAAATGTAATAATTCTACACAATTATAACCTAACACTGTATAGTGAGGCAGAGCTGGCGTGAAGGTTTGAAGCATAAATTCAGAATTAAACCTCTGCTAGTCGAAGGTTTCGCGGCACTGACCACCGATCTATGGCCCTTTACCCTGTGTACGCTTTAATATGCGGCCCCCCATGAGTTTGGACACCCCTGGGTTAACTGAATGGGAATAAGCCGATGGTGTGGGATAGATGAGTCTGTCCTGAGTGTACTTCGTATCTTTCAGGCGCTGTATATGGACCGCAGCCCTGTCTCGGCGGGGGGCCCTGTCTCCTCTCCCCTCGGGGGCCCTCTCTCCTCCCGCGGCCCCTGCTCCTCCTCCTCTCGGTGGCTCAGCTGGCGTGTTATGGCGGGCTCTTCGGGTTTGTGTACGCTCAGCTGTGGCTGCTGCTGCGTTACGGACACAAGCGCCTGAGCTTCCAGTCGTGTTTCCTGGGGCTGCTGCTGCTGTGGGCGGCCCTGCGCACCCTCATGGTCTCCTTCTACTTCAGCGACGCCTCGGGGTCTCCTCCAGGGGGCGCCGGAGTGTACTGGGCTCTGTACGGGCTCCCGGTGTGTCTGCAGTTCAGCACGCTCAGCCTCATGACGCTCTACTGCGCTCAGGTACGTCACTTTATACATGCTTTTCAGTCATGTGACTTTTGTTGTTATGGTGGCCATTTTGAATACTATAATTATGAGTATTACAACATGTGACAATATCTCTACTCAGGATGAAAATGAAAGACAACTGATTGACAGTGGTATTTTTATGTAATCATTGATTGATTGATTGGATTTATTTGAGTGATTTTTACAACGACATTATTACAGTGCTGAAAACAAACAAAGCACAACAACAAAACTCAAAAGGAGTTTGAGGCCGAAGCAAGAAAGTTTATAAGTGCCTACCCCCAAATGCTCATAGCTCAAGAAGATAACAGTTAAAACACGGCCCCAGAGACAAACGTTTATGTGAAGAAACCAGTGAGTCAGTGTTTAAGATGTTAGCATGCTAACGTTAGCATTTAGCTTTAACAGCTCAGCTCTGACCCTGAACCACAACATCTAGCCTTGGATACAACATGTGACAGAGGTCAGAGCTGTTACTGTAGTATTTCCTCAGTGTTCATAGATGTGAGACACATGTGTTTATCGTGTTGTAACCATAACAGTTGCTAACCGGTAGCATGCTAACATCTTAAGCAGCTTAAACACTGACTCAGACTGAGACTCTGTTGACATGACAAATTGTAAAAATCCCAGAGAAAGGTTTTCTGTTCCCTCTTTGATGAGTTCATTTAGTCTTCAGAGTGAAGCAGATCTTTAGTAAATCCTGCTGTAGCAGGACTGGCAATTGTAATATCTTTCATATCCGGCAACAGTTAAGCTCTAACCCTCGCTTAACCAACCAAGTTCAGCTTTACCCAATCTTCCAAAGCTTCTGGACTGGAGAGCAACAGTGTAAAGCCTCATTTGAAAGCTAAGACCTACAATAGTGATTGTAACTGTTTTGTCTAATTTGTGTCGCTTTGCCGGCACATTTTTTTGTCACTTTTTTGTTGCGTTTCTTCTAGGCTTTTAGATTTGGGTAAAGCCAAACTGGAGAAAACGTGCTCAGGTGGAGGTAAGCTCTGGAAGTTTGCCATGAATTGGTCCCGCCCACTCGTATTAGTTTCCACAGGACTCATTTAATGATCGGACTTCACGCTCGATCAGGAGAGTCAGTACAAAGGAAGAGCCGATCTGTGGGAAAAGAGGCAAAAATTACTTATTTTTATTTATTTATTTATACAGATACAAACACACAGACAAACTGACATAAGTCTGATGTGTGTGTCACGGTGCTTGAGCAGATGCTCATGTGCAGCACGAGAGGCTTTTACAAAAACAGTATAAAGTATAAAACATGTTCTTGCAGCTCAGGATGAAAGAACAAAGTCTGAATGAGCCTTTAAGTTCTTGTTCTGTTCTTCTGTGACGTCTCCTGTTTTCTCTTTTTTAGGTTTTCCTCAAAGCCAAGTCCAAGTCCAGCCCGGCTCTGCTGAAGTACAGGTACCACAGGGTCAACGGTTCAATCCTCAGAGATGTTTATACAGGAGATAAACAGAGCTCATGGTTTAGGCTCAGGAGGTGTGAGATAAACAGAGCTCATGGTCTTAGGCTCAGGAGGTGTGAGATAAACAGAGCTCATGGTCTTAGACTCAGGAGGTGTGAGATAAACAGAGCTCATGGTCTTAGGCTCAGGAGGTGTGAGATAAACAGAGCTCATGGTCTCAGGCTCAGGAGGTGTGAGATAAACAGAGCTCATGGTCTCAGACTCAGGAGGTGTGAGATAAACAGAGCTCATGGTCTCAGACTCAGGAGGGTGTGAGATAACAGAGCTCATGGTCTCAGCTCAGGAGGTGTGAGATAAACAGAGCTCATGGTCTTAAGCTAGGAGGTGTGAGTACAGAGCTCATGGTCTTAGACTCAGGAGGTGTGAGATAAACAGAGCTCATGGTCTCAGGCTCAGGAGGTGTGAGATAAACAGAGCTCATGGTCTCAGGCTCAGGAGGTGTGAGATAAACAGAGCTCATGGTCTCAGACTCAGGAGGTGTGAGATTTTTTGATAAACAGAGCTCATGGTCTCAGACTCAGGAGGTGTGAGATAAACAGAGCTCATGGTCTCAGCTCAGGAGGTGTGAGATAAACAGAGCTCATGGTCTCAGGCTCAGGAGGTGTGAGATAAACAGAGCTCATGGTCTCAGACTCAGGAGGTGTGAGATAAACAGAGCTCATGGTCTGCTCAGGAGTGTGAGATAAACAGAGCTCATGGTCTCAGACTCAGGAGGTGTGAGATAAACAGAGCTCATGGTCTTAGACTCAGGAGGTGTGAGATAAAAGAGCTCATGGTCTAGCTCAGGAGGTGTGAGATAAACAGAGCTCATGGTCTCAGACTCAGGAGGTGTGAGATAAACAGAGCTCATGGTCTTAGCTCAGGAGTGTGAGATAAACAGAGCTCATGGTCTTAGCTCAGGAGGTGTGAGATAAACAGAGCTCATGGTCTTAGACTCAGGAGGTGTGAGATAAACAGAGCTCATGGTCTTAGGCTCAGGAGGTGTGAGATAAACAGAGCTCATGGTCTTAGACTCAGGAGGTGTGAGATAAACAGAGCTCATGGTCTCAGACTCAGGAGGTGTGAGATAAACCAGGTCAGCTCAGGTGTGAGATACAGTTAGTTCCATGTCTAGACTCATGAGCGTGAGAGATAAACAGGAGCCTCATGTCTTTAAGGCTCAGGAGGTGTGAATATAACAGAGCTCACGGTCTTAGATCTCAGGAGGTGTGAAGATACAACAGAAGCTCATGTCTCAAAGCTCAACTGTGTGAGATAAACAGAGGGTTCATGTCTCCAGGCTCAGGAGGTGGTGAGATAAACATAGCTCAGGTCTTAGACTCACGGAGGTGAGAGAATAAACAGAGCTCAAGGTCCTCAGACTCAAGGAGTGTGGAGATAAACAGAGCTTATGGTCTCAGACTCAGGAGGTTGGAGATAAACAGAGCTCATGGTCTAGACTCAGGAGGTGTGAGATAACAGAGCTCATGGTCTCAGACTCAGGAGTGTGAGATAACCAGAGCTCATAGGTCTCAGGCTCAGGAGGTGTGAAGATAAACAGAGCTCATGGTCCTTAGATCAGGAGGTGTGAGATAACTACAGAGCTCATGGTCTCAGGCTCAGGAGGTTGGTGAGATAAACAGAGCTCAGGTCTCAGACTCAGGAGGTGTGAGATAAACAGAGCTCATGGTGTTCCTCAGACTCAGGATGGGTTGAGATAAACAGAGCTCATGTCTTAAGTCGGAGGTGTGGATAAACAGAAGCTCAATGGTCTCAGGCCTCCAGAGGTGTGAGAATATATCAGTTAGCTCATGGTCTTAAGACTCAGGAGGTGAGAGATAAACAGAGCTATGGTCTCAGACTCAGGAGGTGTGAGATAAACAGAGCTCATGGTCTTAACTCAGGAGGGTGAGATAAACAGAGCTCATATGGTCTTAGACTCAGGAGTGTGAGATAAACGAGCTCATGGTCTCAGACTCAGGAGGTGTGAGATAAACAGAGCTCATGGTCTCAGAACTCAGGAGGTGTGAGAATAAACAGAGGCCTCATGGTCTCAGACTCAGGAGGTGTGAGATAAACAGAGCACATGGGTCTCAGACCAGAGGTTGAGATAAACAGAGCTCATGGTCTCAGACTCAGGAGGTGTGAGAATAAACAGAGCTCATGGTCCTCAGACTCAGGAGGTGAGAAGATAAACAGAGCTCATGTCCTCAAGACTTCAGGAGGTGTGAGATAAACACAGCTCATGGTCTTGAGACTCAGAGGTGAGAGATTAATAACAGAGCTCATGGTCTCAGACTCAGAGGTGGTGAGAATAAACAGAGCTCATGGTCTTAGACTCAGGAGGTGGTGAGATAAACAAGCTCATTGGTCTTTAGAACTCAGAGGGTGAGATAAACAGAGCTTCATGGTCTCAGACTCATGAGGTTTGAGATAAACAGAGCTCATGGTCTCAGACTCAGGAGGTGTGAGATAAACAGAGCTCATGGTCTCAAGACTCAGGAGGTGTGAGATAAACAAGGCAACAAATGTCTCAGACTCAGGAGGTGTGAGATAAACAGAGCTCATGGTCTTAAAGGCCTCAGGAGGTGTGAGATAAACAAGCTCATGGTCTCAGATGGTGTGTTAATAACAGAGCTCATGGTCTCAGACATCAGAGGGTGTGAGATAAACAGAGCTCATGGTCTCACGACCAGGAACAGGTGTGAGATAAACAGAAGCTCATGGTCTCAGACTCGGAGGTGTGAGATAAACAGAGCTCATTGGTCTTTAGACTCAGGAGGTGTGAGATAAACAGAGCTCATGGTCTCAGACTCAGGAAGGTGTGAGATAAACAGAGCTCATGGTCTTAGGCTCAGGAGGTGTGAGATAAACAGAGCTCACAGTCTACAGACTCAGGAGGTGTGAAGATAAACAGAGCTCATGGTCTTAGGGCTCAGAGGTTGTGAGATATAACAGAGCTTCCATGGGGCTTAGGCTCAGGAGGTGTGGAGATAAACAGAGCCTCATGGTCTTAAAGACTCAGGAGGTGTGAGATAAACAGAGCTCATGGCTAGACTCAGGAGGTGTGAGATAAACAGAGGCTCATGGTCTCAGACTCAGGAGGTGTGAGATAAAACAGAGCTCAATGGTCTCAGTCAGGAGTGTGAGATAAACAGAGTCAATGTCTTAAGCTCAGGAGGTGTGGAGATAACAGAGCTCAATGGTCTTAGCTCAGGAGGTGTGAGATTAAACAGAGGCTCATGGTCTTTAGACTCAGACTGTGTGAGATAAACAGAGCTCATGGTCTTAAGCTCAGGAGGTGTGAGATAAACAGAGCTCATGGCTAGACTCCAGACTTTTTTGTTGAGAATAAACAAGCTCATGGTCTCAGACTCAGGAGGTGTGAGATAAACAGAGCTCATGGTCTTAGGCTGCGAGGAGGTTGTGAAGATAAACCAGAGCCATGTCTTAGACTCAGGAGGTGTGAGATAAACAGAGCTCAATGTCTTAGCCTCAGGGGGTGTTTGAGATAGAACAGGAGCTCATGGTCTTTAGACTCAGGAGGTGTGAGAATAAACAGATGCTCATGGTCTTAGACCTCAAGGAGGTTTGAGATAAACAGATGCTCGATGGTTCTTAGGCTCAGGAGGTGTGAGATAAACAGAGCTCATGGTCTAGACTCAGACTGTGTGAGATAAAACAGAGCTCATGGTCTTAGACTCAGGAGGTGGTGAGATAAACAGAGCTCAAAGTGGTCCTGAGACTCAGGAGGTTGAGATAAACAAGCTCATGGTCTCGACTAGAGGTGTGAGATTAAAACAAGAGACTCATGGTCTTAGGACTCAGGATTGTGAGATAAAGAACAAGCTCGACGCGGTCTCGACTCAGGAAGGTGTGAGGATAAAACAGAGCTCATGGTCTTAGCTCAGGGGTTGTGAGATAACAAGCTCATGGTCTTAGGGACATCGAGGACGTGTGAGATAAACGAATCTCATGGTCTTAGGCATCAGGTGTGTGAGATAAAAAGCTCATGGGTCTTAGAACTCAGGAGGTGTTTAGATAAACAGAGCTATTGTCTCTAGACTCAGGAGGTGTGAGATAACAGAGCTCCATGGTGCTTAGGCTCAGGAGGTGTTGGAGATAAACACAGAGCTCATCGGTCTACAGGCTCAGGAGGTGTTGAGGATAACAGGAGCTCTGGGTCTTAGATCAGGAGGCTGTGAGATAAAAGAGCTCATGGTCCTTAGGCTCAGGAGGTGTGAGATAAACAGGATCATGGTCTCAGCTCAGGAGTGGAGATACAAGAGGCTCATGTCTACTAGACTCAGGGGTGTGAATAAAAGAGCTTCGTGGTCATCGATTCAGGAGTGTGAAGATAAACAGATGTCATGGTCTTAAGACTTCAGGAGATGTGAGATAAACAGAGCTCATGGTCTCTCAGATAACTAGGAGGCGTGAGATAACAGAGTTATGGGTCTCGATCAGATGTGGATACAGAGCTCATGGTCTTAAGCTCAGGGTGTGAGATAACAGAGCTCATTGGTCTCGATCGGAGTGTGAGTAAACAGAAGGCTCATGTCTTAGACTCAGAGGTGTGAAGATAAACAAGCTCACCGGCTTCTCAGACTCGGAGGTTTGCTGAATAACAGAAGCTAATGGTCTCAGACTCAGGAGGAGTGTGAGATACGACTTATGTCTTAGTAGAGGTTGAGATAAACAGAGCTTCATGTCTCAGGGATACAGAGGTGTGAGATTAAGCGAGCTCGATTGGTCTTGGCTCAGGGATCAGTGTGAGATAACAGCTCATCGGTCTTAAGCTCAGGAGGTGGTTGAGCATACAAAGAGCCTCATGGTCTCAGACTCAGGAGGTGAGAGTATAAACAAGGCTTCATGGTCTCAGACTCAGGAGAATTGTGATGATAACAGAGCTCATGTACTAAGCTCAGGGTGTGTGGATAAACAGAGTCATGGTCTTAGGCTCAGCGACGTGTGAGAGTACACAGAGCTCATGATCTGGAACTAGAGGTGTGATTAAACAGAGCAGTCAGGTCTCCAGATCAGGAGGTGAGAGATAGACAAGTCATGGTCTTAGCCAGGAGGTGTTGAGATAAACAGAGCCATTCGGTCTTGCCAGATCAGGAGGTGAGAACAGAGCTCATGTCTGTGGGCTCAGGAGGTGTGAGACAAACAGAGCTCATGGTCTTAGATTCAGAGGTGAGATAAACAGAGGCTCATGGTCTCAGACTCGGAGATGAGTAAACAGAGCTCTGGTCTCAGACTCAGGAGGTGTGAATACACAAGACTCATGTTTAGATCAGGAGTGTGAGATACAGAGCTCAATGGTCTTAGGGATCAGGACGGTGATTGAATAAAGAGCTCATGTCTTAGACTAGAGTGATAGATTAACATCTTCAATGTCTCAGACTCAGAAGTGTGAGAAAACGAGCTCATGGGTCTCAACGTCAGGCGGTGAGAGATAAACAGAGCTAACTGGTCTCGATGGTGGAAACAGAGCTCATGGTCTCAATCAGGAGCGTGTGAGATAACAGAGCTAATGGTCTTAAGGCTCAGAGGTGTGAGATAAAACAGAGCTCATGGCTCAGACTCAGGAGGTGTGAGATAACACGAGTCAATGTCTGACTCAGGATGGTGTGAGTTAAACAGAGCTCATGGTCTTCAGAACTCAGGAGGTGTGAGATAACAGAGTTCATGGCTTAGAATCAGGCAGGTGTAGAAACGAGTCACGATCTCAGACTCAGCGAGTTTGATATAACAGAGCTCATGGCTCTTAGGCTCAGGACGTGTTGAGATAAGAACAGAAGCTCATTGGTCTTAGCTCAGGTAAGGGTGAGATTAAACTAGAGACTACATGGTCCTTAGAGCTCATGAGGTGTGAGATAAACAAGCTCATGTCGTAGACTCAGGAGGTGTGGAGATAAAACAGAGCTCAATCGGTCTTAGGCTCAGGAGGAGAGAAGATAAACAGAGCTCATGTCCTCAAGACTTCAGGAGGTGTGAGATAAACACAGCTCATGGTCTTGAGACTCAGAGGTGAGAGATTAATAACAGAGCTCATGAGATAAGACTAAAGGAGGTGTCGAGATAAACTAGAGCTTCATGGGTCTCAGACTCAGGAGTGTAGAGATTTTTTTTTAGCTCATTCTCCAGACTCAGGAGTGTGAGCATAAACAGAGCTTCATGGTACTTAGGACTCAGGAGGTGTGAGATAACAGAGCTCATCGTCCTCAGATCAGGATGTGTTAGATATAACAGGAAAGCTCATGGTCTTAAAGCTCAGAGAGTGTGAATAAAACACGAGCTCATGTCTTTAGAGCTCAGGAGTTGAGATAAACAAGAAGTCATGGTCTCAGTATCAGGAGTGTTCGATACGAATCAGACGCTCATGTTGAGATCAGAGAGGGTGAGATAAACCAGATGATCATAGGTCTCAGGTAGGAGGTTGTGAGATAAACAGAGCTGTCTGAGTCTAGAGCTCAGAGAGGTTTTGAAGATTAAACAGAGACTCATGGGCTTAACTAGGGGGGTTGAGAAAACAGGGCTCATGTCCTTAAGACTCAGGACTGCTGTGAGATAACCAGTGCTCACGGTTTCAGACCTCAGGATGTGTGAGATTAAAACGAGGCCTTTCATGGTCTTAGGCTGCAGGGGTGTGAGATAAAACAAGTTGAAATGGTCTTAGACCAGGAGGTGGTAGAGCATAACAGGCTCATGTCTTAGGGTCAGGGGGTGTGAGATAAACAGAAGCTCATGGGTCTTAGGACTCAGAGGTGTTGGATTAAAACAAAGCTCCAATGGTACTTAGGCTCAGAGGTGTGAGATAATACAGCTTCTGAGCTCAGGCCAGGAGGTGTGCAGAAAACAGAGCTCATGGCTCAGGCTCAGGAGGTGTGAGATAAAACAGAGTCATGGTCTTAGGCTCAGGAGGTGTGAGATAAACAGAGCTCAATGTCTAAGACCTCAGAGGTTGTGCAGATAAAAAGGTATGGTCTCGACTCAGGATGGTGTGAGATAAACAGAAGTCATGGTCTCAGACTCAGGAGGATGTGAGAGTTAACAGAGTCATGTTCTATCAGGAGGTTGTTGAGTATACAGAGCTCATGGTCTCAGACTTCAGGAGGTGTGAGATTACAGCAGCTTCATGGTCTTTAGCTCAGGAGAGGTGTAGTTTAACAGGCTCATGGTCTTAAGCTCAGGAGGTGTGAAGATAAACCTGTGCTCCTCACTCTTACTAACAGCGCGTGTAAGCTCTCAGGGACCTGTTCAGTCAAAGCTCAAAGACTTAAAATTTGAATTCCAGAGAACAGAACACTCGATAGCCTGGGTTGAATTGTGGGCTACGCTGTCGCGATTTGAAGATGATTGTAATATAAAGTGAATCCGTCTCTCAAGACCGCTGCATGTACCGGGCCTTCGCTTGCGCCGGTGCTACGCTCTTCTGGACGTGACCTGGCATGTGCCATCTGTGCGGGCGGCTGCACGACCCCGGTCCTGGCGCAGACCGGTCCGCCCAGTGGTCCTGGGTTCGTGCGGTACTGGGTGAACGCCGACTGTTCGTGAATCTGCGCGCCCAGTCTCCTGTGTGTCTGTACAGGTCCACGACCACGCCCCTCGCCATCGGGCTGCACGCAAGATACTCATACCTACATCTACTACACTCTACTACTGCTACTACTAATATACTACTACTCAGATACTACTGCTTACTGCTTACACAACGCTACTACTACTTGCTACTGCACTGCTACTACTACTATACGCTACTACCTAACTACATGCTACTATTGTCTAACTACCTACTATACTATGCTGCGACTACTACTATCTCTACTAACTACTATACTTAACTACTTACTACTACTACTACTACTACTACTACTACTTACTCACTGGACCAGTTGATGAAAGGCACGGTTTTAAATATCGAACAGGCTTCGGGTGTCATTTTAACACGTCCACAGCCGAGGGGACAAATGCTCTGAGAAGAGACGTGTTTTGTACAAGCGATGGTTTTCTGTGGTAATAAGCATCCCTTCAGTCTTTAAGCAGCATTGTGTTCAAAAGCTGTTTTAAAAGAATGGTAAAAAAAATCACATCCTAAAGTCCATGGAAATATAACGTAGAGCAACAATGAGTCTCCAGTTATGTCATTACAGTTAGGTGTATTGACATGTATTAGCATGTTTTTATGGTGGTGTGTCAGGAATGCAATTTTCATGATGTATTATTATACTGTATTATATAGTTTGTTTATTTTAATTTTTTTTTTTCTAAACTCTAGCATTTACATGACCCCAAGGCAAGAATAGTCTTTACTAAGGTACAAGACTAATGGGGCATCTATTAAATAAATTAAATAACAATATAAACAACTGCTACTTACTACTGCTACTGCTACGATTGCTTAGCGATTGCTACTACTGCTTACTTACTACTAACTATACTACTACTACTACTGCTACTATTGCTACCTACTATGACTACTATATTACTACTTACTACCTTACTACTATACTACTCCCATACTCTACTACTACGTTGCTACTCTACTGGTACATCACTACTACTACTCTACGCAACTACTACTATTACTACTGAAACGCTGCTGATACTGCTGGAACTGTAGTAAGACTCTCGCGTTTGAGATTTTGAGTCCCCTGCGAGGCAGTTCTTGGGTCTGAAACCACAGTTAAAAGACTAATCATGATAACATTCTGAAACTATCGGAAGAACTCCTATTCTCTCGGAGGAGGTGAAGCAGATGACCTCTTATCTCCCCCACGCCCGATCCTTCTGATCTCGTTCGCAATGACCTCTTCTCAACCAGCCTCCGGATCCACAGGGGCGCCCCTCCCCCTACACACAGACTAGAGTTGGTACTGTGTATTTCCCAGTTTGATAGTTTTTGTGCTTTGCTCTAATTCACATGATTGTAATGCTTGCATTTCTATTCTTTAGTAGAGGACATTGAGCTGCGCTTATGTATGTATGATGGCGCAGCGTATAAATTGCTTGCCTTAGGCTACTGCTAATGCTTAGAAGGCAAAGATTAATTTGTAGAGCACAATTTATTACACAAAGTCAATTCAAAAAGGCTTCGACCAGTCGTATAAAAATCACACACAAAATATATGTTTCCAGTGCATCCAGGTAGTGAATTAAACTCAAAAAAAGGTGATCAATATAACTTGGACTACTTAAAAAAAAGCTGACAAGTGGGCCGGTTGCATGCTGTGTGGGGCATCATGCCGGATCGCTCTGTCCCAGGTATACAATTACAAGAAAACAGATCAAACCAATAAACATCATTCTGTAATAAACATCAAAATATTAATGAAATACAGTAAAAAGCAAAGAGCAGATGAAATACTTTCAGAGTCATATTCAGTCTGAGCCTGTCTAACGTCCTCATGAGGGACAGACCCCTCCCAGCCAGTGCAGAGAATCAGAGCACTGGACTAATATGGTGGTATGTCCTGTTTCTAACAGTGAGCAGTCCGTTACAGTCGTCTAACCTGCTGGAGACAGACACACGGATAAGTCTCTGAAAGTCTGGTTTTGACACTATTCCTCTGATGGTAAAAGCTGCTGATCTTATTAACTACTATACTACACATGATACGACTAAGTACCACAGGGGTCAGTGTTTAAAGGTCACATGACAGGATTTAATGCTTTTGAAAATATGACTTATTAGAAGAATAACATCAGTTACCATCCATCCATCCATCCATTTTCTTCCACTTGTCCGTTGCCGGGTCGTGGGGGCAGTTGGAGCTGCCCAGGTCACATAGCACCGGCCCCCATGGCTCCTTCTGCAGGTGGTGGGTCCACGGAAGGACGGCCTCACGGTTCAAACCGGGCCTGTTGGTCTCTCCTAGGGGCTACCAGTGTACGCAGACACTGGAGGCAATGTGGGTGAAGTGTCTTGCCCAAGGACACAACGACAATGTGCACCTTCAGGAGCGGGATTCGAACCCCTGACCTTCCGATCATGAGACGACCCGCTCTACCATCTGCGCCACTGTCGCCCCAACATCAGTTACATCAATATCATTTTATTTCAGTGAAGCAGAAATTAGTTTGATTCATTTCCCATTGACTTAACATGGTCGGCACGGCAACAGGTGTTTTGCCTCTAACTGTGTCACTTCCTGTCAGTGTCCAATAAGGAAGTGAAACATAAACATCACATAAACAGTCAAACTAAAGAAAACTGAATCGTACGTATAACTGTGTTAACTCTGTTTGAGTAAAAACTGTGTCTAATGTGTCTTATACACTTTAAAAAAGATGCTGCAGGTGAAACAGGGAATAAATATATTAGTATTTGTTCAGAGGGATTTTAGATCTGGTTTAATGTTTGAATAAACCAGTAAAAATACATTTGTGAAAAAGCTTCCAGCTGTAATTGTAAAGTGTAGAGTCTATGAGCGACTTAAGTGCAGATGTTAAAGAGTGGACTGAAGTTTCTGTGTTTCCTGTGTTTATGGAAGTGTTGTGTGTAAGTCTGTGTTCTGGTCTCTGATTGGTGCAGGGCCCCTCCGTGTGTCAGCTGACCCTGCTGGCGTGGCTCTGGTCCTGGTTTATGGATCGAGGACCTGCTATAACCTGACGGTGCTGAGGCTGAGGCGGAGCCAACCCGAGAGCGCCTGGTTCCACGTCACCGACCAGGTACCGAGAACGCTTTACCTCAGACTGTATTTAGAACGCCACAAACATGTGACCTGAGCCCGTGTGACCCGTGTGTGACCCGTGTGTGACCCGTGTGTGACCCGTGTGTGACCCGTGTCCTCAGGCTGAGCTGAGCGCGGCGCTGGGCGATCGAGAGCAGCTGGAGCTGGGGCTGGTGCTGTTCCTGTGGGAGCTGCTGCTCGGCCTCGCAGCCTACGCCTTCAGAGTCCGGAAACCCCCGCATCACATGGTACTACTACTACTACTACTACTACTACTACTACTACTACTACTACTACTACTTTCAGAGCCTTAAACGGTCAGGCCCCACAGTACATCCTGGACCTTTTGTGCCCATATTCCTCTGGCCGCACTCTTCGGTCCTCTGGTCAGAACCTGCTTGTTGTCCCTAAGACTCGTTATAAACCCGAGGGGATCTGTCTTTTCAGTCTGCTGCTCCCAGACTGTGGAACGCCTTGCCCCTGTTCTCTGCGTCTGGCCGGCTCTGTGGACTCTTTTAAAAAGGACCTGAAGACATGTTTATTCAAACAAGCTTTTGATTGATGGTTTTCACTAGTGTCACTTTGATTTTACATATGTCCCCACATTTTTATTATTAATATTATTACTATTTTCTTTTTATCCTGTACAGCACTTTGTGATTTTATCTGTGAAAAGCGCTTTATAAATAAACTTTACTTCTTACTACTTTACTTACTACTACTGCTACTACTGCTACTACTACTACTAATACTACTGCTACTACTGCTACTACTACTACTACTACTACTACTACTGCTACTGCTACTACTGCTACTGCTACTACTACTACTACTACTAATACTGCAGTAACAAACCCCGCATCACATGGTACTACTACTACTACTACTACTACTACTACTACTATTACTGCAGTAACAAACCCCTGCATCACATGGTACTACTACTACTACTACTACTGCTACTACTACTACTACTACTACTACTACTACTACTACTACTACTACTACTACTACTACTACTACTACTACTACTACTACTACTACTACTACTACTACTGCTACTACTACTACTACTACTACTACTACTACTACTACTACTACTACTACTACTACTACTACTACTACTGCAGTACAAACCCCCGCATCACATGGTACTACTACTATTACTACTAACTAACTACTACTACTACTACTACTACTACTACTACTACTACTACTGCAGTAACAAACCCCTGCATCACATGGTACTAATACTACTACTACTACTACTACTACTACTACTACTACTGCAGTAACAAACCCCTGCATCACATGGTACTACTACTACTACTACTACTACTACTGCTACTGCTACTACTGCTACTGCTACTACTACTACTACTACTAATACTGCAGTAACAAACCCCCGCATCACATGTACTACTACTACTACTACTACTACTACTACTACTATTACTGCAGTAACAAACCCCTGCATCACATGGTACTACTACTACTACTACTACTGCTACTACTACTACTACTACTACTACTACTACTACTACTACTACTACTACTACTTACTACTACTACTACTACTACTACTACTACTGCTACTACTACTACTACTACTACTACTACTACTACTACTACTACTACTACTACTACTGCAGTAACAAACCCCCGCATCACATGGTACTACTACTATTACTACTACTACTACTACTACTTACTACTACTACTACTACTACTACTACTACTACTACTGCAGTAACAAACCCCTGCATCACATGGTACTAATACTACTACTACTACTACTACTACTACTACTACTACTGCAGTAACAAACCCCTGCATCACATGGTACTACTACTACTACTACTTACTGCTACTACTACTACTACTACTACTACTACTACTACTGCTACTACTACTACTACTACTACTACTACTACTACTACTACTACTACTACTACTACTACTACTACTACTACTACTACTACTGCAGTAACAAACCCCCGCATCACATGGTACTACTACTATTACTACTACTACTACTACTACTATACTACTACTACTACTACTACTACTACTACTACTACTACTACTGCAGTAACAAACCCCTGCATCACATGTACTAATACTACTACTACTACTACTACTACTTACTACTACTACTACTGCAGTAACAAACCCTGCATCACATGGTACTAATACTACTACTACTACTACTACTACTACTGCAGTAACAAACCCCGCATCACATGTACTACTACTACTACTACTACTACTGTATACTACTACTACTACTACTACTTACTACTACTACTACTACTACTACTACTACTACTACTGCAGTAACAAACCCCTGCATCACATGGTACTAATACTACTACTAACTACTACTACTACTGCAGTAACAAACCCCCGCATCACATGGTACTACTACTACTACTACTACTACTACTGCTACTACTACTACTACTACTACTACTACTACTACTACTACTACTACTACTACTACTACTGCAGTAACAAACCCCCGCATCACATGGTACCATACTGATACTACTGTGCGTGTGTGCGGTTCTACAGAAAACACAGAATGAAAGATCCAAAGTAAACTGTACAGAAAATAATGCAACTATACATAAAAAAATGTAAGTACTACTAATAAAGAACACATCAAGTATAAAGGAACTATAATGAGCAGCGCGACCCATTACCGGCCCTTTAAGTGCACTCAGGTGATGTGCCAGACACCAACACTTTACCAGCGTCTACAGAGTATTCCACTGTAACAGTAAGAGTAACTTCAGAACAATACTCCAAATACTCCTATGATGATGAAATGCTGTGTTTAGATAAAGTACTCGGTCATGGGTCGTGTATTGGTTCACTCGCACCACTGAGACAGGAGCACACAGATCTAACTGCAGCTCACAGAAACATACAAACACTCGCACACCACACAGAAACACTCCCGGGTAGAGAACACACCCCTGAGGAAAACCTGTGCTGGAGCTGATGCAGGAGACAAATCAATAAGAAGCTGGTCAAGCAAATAAAAAAAAAGCTGAACTTTAACCACTGGGCTGTTTCTGGCAGCCTGCTTTACTCTGTTAGTGCATTTTCTCCAGTTCGGCTTTACCCAAATTTAAACGCTTCATGACCTGAGAACTAACAGCCTAAACGTTTGTTAAAGGGATATTTCAGGATTTCTGACATTGGGCCTCGTTTCCTAGTTATCCAGAGTGTTGTTGATGTCTGGAGATATTTTTTTCTTAAATTCATGCAGTTCTTATATTTGAAGAGTCTAGTGGCGCTAGGCTAGGGCAAGGCTAGTGCATTTCTATGGTATCAGTTAGCCTGCATTAAAAACAGTGTGACCCACTCCACAGTGCACCTGAGGCAAATCACTTATAACACCAGACTAACCATATAAATGTCTGTGTTAATAGAATCATTTAAAATAACTAATATTTGAGCAGCATCAGCTTCGTGGCTGTAAGCTAACGCAGCGGCGGAGTGATCTGCGAGAAAATAGTCCCTCAAAATGCGGTAATTCATGTGAGTTATATTTCAAACATGATTGCCCTAGCCTAGCACCACTAGACTCTTCAAATATAAGAACTGCATGAATTTAAGGAAAAATATCTCCAGACATCAACAACACTCTGGATAACTAGTGTGACATGACGAGTGGTATATAAAATAAATAAAAGCCTGACAACGCCATCCAGTGTAAACTGGAAAAAATGTGCTTTAAGGCACACAGGTTCGACCCATAAGGACAGAGGCAGCATGTTCCTTTAACACAGTTTAGTTTATTTCTATGTTTTACTTTATGTCTTTCTTTGGGATTTCATATTTTCTTTACACATATCAGTTTGTTACATTCAGTCGGGTTCACAAAATGCCCGGGAGCTGGTCAACAAAAAGGAAACAAAACAAGGAGAAACAAGACAGCAGCGTGGTTAGGTCCACCTAAATGTAAATAAAAAGGGTAGTTAGGGAACCAGTCACGCAAAATAATGGCTAACCACCAGGCAAGGCCGATCCTACCGTCGCACGCCCACATCTAGCCCTTCTCGGCCGGCTTGGTGCTTCGATAGCCCCCGAGTTCCGTCACAGGAGGCCCCAGCAGACCCCGAGCCACCATGCACCGAGAGCGAGCAATGGACGCCAAGGAGTGGTGCGCGTTGAGGCTCTCAACCACCCGTGACGCTAAAATTAGACCTGCGTTAGCAGCTACACCAATAAGAATGAATGAACGAATTAACCATAGCTACCTGGACCTGTGGAAAACCGCACGCACAACCCTGGGCCCAGCCCAACCAGGCTGCAAGACGCCAGTGAGGAGACACAGGAAGTGCGTGTGACCCAGGGTCGCTTTTATACTAAACTCTATTAGAGCGGTGGCGCCCTCTGCTGACCGTTTCAATATTTAAAAAGCTTATATTTAATACAATTATTTAAAATACAGTTACTAAAAACTGGTATTGCCACACTAGGAAATGAGGCCCAATGTCAAAAATCCTGAAATATCCCTTTAAGTGTGATGTCACGACTTCCGCTTCCGGGTCCTGGCAGACGGGCAAATATGTGAGAAAAAAACTCTTAAAAACAACCATCAATATTTGTGAAACTCAACAGAGAGTTACTGAAGCTATTTATTTCTCAGACTCATTAGCCAAAAATGCTGCACCTACTGCTAAAAAAGTAATATTTACTAAAGTCGTTACTTCCGGGTTTAGCGTAGCTGCTGCGCCGTTAGGCAAGGCAAGGCAAGGCAAGGCAAGTTTATTTGTAGAGCACAATTCATACACAAGGCAATTCAAAGTGCTTCACAGTTGCAGAAAGAGAAATTACAAGAAAACAGATAAAATCAATCAATAAAACATCAACATAAAGTTAATCAATGACAGTAAAAGGCAAGAGTGCAGATAAAATACTTTCAGTTTTCATATGCACAGGTAAAAAGAGCTGTTTTCAGCCTGGATTTGAACACAGTCAGAGTTGAGGCCTGTCTCACATCCTCATGAAGACTGTTCCAGATTTTATTTTATTTATTTTATTTTTTATTTATTGGTTTATTTGGTAGGGACAGTGCAAGTTAATGAACAAGCCACACGGATTGTAGCCTTGGGCTAATTTCCATCCGTCGTCCCCCATGCGCACTCTCAAACACACTCTCATTCATCCTGGCCTATTGTACATGTTTTTAGTGGTAGGGGAAACCGGAGTACCCGGAGGAAACCTACGCAGACACGGGGAGAACATGCAAACTCCACACAGAAAGGCCCCGTCCAGGTGGGAATCGAACCTGGGACCTTCTAGCTGTGAAGCACGAGCGCTAACCGCTGTACTACCGTGCCGCCCAAGCATGGGGCGCTAGCCTCAGCATGTTTAGTCCTGACTCTGGAACCACCAGGAGACCCCTCCCTGAAGTTCTCAGGGCCCGAGATGGTTCATACGGCTCTAACATGTCAGAGATGTACTTTGGTGCTAAACCATGAAAAGACTTGTACACAAGCAGAGCTGTTTTAAATTCTATTCTCTGAGTGACAGGAAGCCAGTGCAGAGACCGGAGCACTGGACTAATGTGGTCGTATTTCCTGGTTCTTGTCAGGACTCGAGCAGCAGCGTTCTGGATGTTCTGCAGCTGTCTAACAGCTCGTTTAGAAAGGCCAGTGAGCAGCCGTTACAGTAGTCTAACCTGCTGGAGACAAAAGCATTTTTCGCTAACCCGGATGTAGTGATTTTGGTAAATATTCCTTTTATAGCAGTAGGTGCAGCATGTTTGGCTAATGGGCCTGATAAATAAGTATGTTCAGTAACTCTCTGTTGAGTTTCAGAAATATTGATTGTGGTATTAAAGAGTTTTTTGTAGTTTCTCTACATCTGCGGACCCGGAAGTCGAGCTGTGACGTCACCACTTAACAAACGTGTAGAGGCCAGTGTGACGCCTCATTTGAAAGCCCGAGCTCTTTACTCGTTTTAGGCGTCGCATTTTTATCCACAAAATCCTTACAAAAAGCATGACAAAACAACAACAACAAGGAAGAAGCTTAGATGATTTTGGCATCACACTGGCCTCTAAGTTCTCATGGCCAAGAAGCTTTTAGATTGAGTAAAAGTGGAGAGAATGTGCTCGGTTATGTGGAAAACACGTTATATTCTTTATCAATCACATGTTTATGGCCGAATATCAGCGATTTATTGATGTTTATTGTATTTACTGATTCTGTTTGATTCGACTGGAATTAAATGAAGCTTTGAGGACATTTATTCCTAGTCTTAATAAAGTGGAGTTGGATAATCGCTCTGTTTCTCTCCATTTCTCCTCCTGTGGTCCTCCTCTGGTCCTCCTCCTCTGGTCCTCCTCTGGTCCTCCTGTGGTCCTCCTGTGGTCCTCCTGTGGTCCTCCTGTGGTCCTCCTCTGGTCCTCCTCTGGTCCTCCTGTGGTCCTCCTGTGGTCCTCTTCTGGTCCTCCTGTGGTCCTCCTGTGGTCCTCCTCTGGTCCTCCTGTGGTCCTCCTCCGGTGGTCCCAGGCGGCGGCGGTCAGCGTGCCCAGTCACGTGCTCTCGTCTCGGGGATATTTCTTCGATAATCCTCATCGTTACGACAGCGACGACGACCTGAGCTGGAGCCACAGGTGAAACATGAGCACCTGTGCCCGCCCGAGGAAAGGAAACCAAAATGGCCGACACTGGACTTTACTTCAGAACGCAGCCATTTTAGTTTCTATTTTGTTCTCCATCGTGAGCCCAGAGGAACAATTTATTATAAAGCAGCTTTGAACAATTAAAGCTTTGCCAGTTTTATTAGAAACATTTAAACCAACTTATTATTTATATCACACATGCACCGAACAGAGACATTGATGAACTGTCGCCTATGGTGCCACCTGCTGGAGGGGCCGCTGAACTGCGCTTTAATTTTTGAAACCCATACGCCCGCCATTTACAACATGATGATTGATGATGATTGATTTTTTATTTCGAGCTACACACAACACAGGCAAAAAAGCCAAAAGAAATACAATAAAAGAGAAAATAATAATCAACACTCAAGCTCGAAAAGGAGTGGGAACATCGGCCATTTTCGGACATAACTTTGGAACAAAAAGTGATAGAGACTCGCGGCCTTTTGTGTTGTAAACTAGAGATTTCCAGCTTTCAAATGAGCCGTCCCTCTTCCAATACCGGTTGTGCACATTTCGAGATGCACATCTATTAATGTATTATTAATAGATAATCATAATATAACAATGATAATCATAATACAGTCAAATAAAACTAGTCTTTTCCACATCCAAAGTGTGTCCAAAAGGATTGGGGGAAACAAAAAAACTATAGAATTCTATTGTGTGAACAAACAAAACAAAACAAAAATCTTGCCTAGGGCCCAAACTAACTATAGTCGACCCAAACATCTGCAGGTTTGAGTCACAGTTTTAGTCTCATTAACCTCTTAAGTCTTAAGGAACAGGCCACAGTTTTTCCATACTGAGATCTGTTCTTACCTGAGCCTAGACGAGTTCATCTGTACCTGTCTGGTCTCCACGTGTGCCTTTAGTCAGACGGCGTTAGCATTTAGCCTCTCTCTTCTCCTCTATAGCAGTGTTTCCCAACCAGAGGTATGGGGACCCCTGGGGTACTCAAGGACCTAACAGGGGTACTTGGAACTAATTCAGATTGAAAAAAGGGGGAAATTTAACATAATTTTGATAGGAAATGCCATTTTTTTTTCAGTAAAATGTGTTGCTTTGGGAGAATTTTAGGTTGATTTTGACTGCAACATTGTCCTTTTTTCTTACACATACCACTTTTAAGTAATTACTTTCTAATCAACTGTAACACCCTTGAGGTAGGAGGTACACGGACGACCACTGAAAGGCCCAAAGGGTAACAAGATAATAAAGGTTGGGAACCACTGCTCTATAGCTCCAAACAAGGTGAAGATAGAAGCTACCAAACTCTTCCACGTTTTCCCTATTTAAATATGGTTACGTGAAGTGTTACACTATAAAGTATAATTACACAAAATTAAACAATGTGGATTTTCTAAGCGGATAAAAAGGGGAACTATATTGTAAGGCGTAATAATACCAGGAGTAATTCAGCATCCGCACAGTGATATCTTCACTTTACTGTGCAGACGCCAAGGTACAAATGAACTCTAAGCTCAGGTAAGAACATATCTCAGTATGTAAAAACTGTGACCTGTTCCTTTAACCGAGCGCATTTTCTCCAGTTCAGCTTTACCCAAATCTAAAAGCTTCTTGACTGGAGCTCACAGCCTCTAGGCCAGATTTGGAATCTACAAAACTGATCTAGAAAGATCTTTTTCCTCGCATTGTTGCCGTCACTGTTTAATAGTTTTTTATCATCACATTTTTGTCGCCCTTTTGTCGTTATGTTGAAGTTTTTCCAGAAGCTTTTAGATTTGGGTAAAGCTACACTAGAGTAAACGTGCTCGGTTCAGGCGGGGGATAAGAGGTTAACTCATTTAAATATGACTTGTCCTAAACAGTGACTGAATGTTTGTTTTTCAGAGCGTCGTCCGACTGCGGCTTTGGAGACGAACAGCGCCTCACCAGGAGCTCCGGGGAACTGCACCCTTATCCCTGACTCCTAAACACTAGCTCCTCGTTTCACTGAAACTTTCACCTGGAAACATTCAAACAAGCTCATTCTCTTGTAAATATATTCATCTCCTTTATTTCATCAGGTCACATGGTTTTGTTGTTTTGTTGTTGAACGTGAAAATGATCTGCACTTTTCACAATAAAACATCGTCTGCACTTTCAGAACGGCGTCCATGAATTTATGAAACATGCAGTGAAGCTTCAGACACAAAAACTTTCCAAAACAAAGTAGATTTTTTAATATTTCCTTCACAAACAGAGCCAGCCCCAAACACAAATAAATACAGAGAAATGAGATCGTCATCCACAGAAAACACAATAAAAAGAACAAGTTTCCCCCAAAGTATAACAAACCTTACAGCTCATTCCTCAAGGATAAAACGGCCTCAAACTTAAACATACATCACTTCTTTGGTCCTGATTAGAAAGAGAAGAAAGTTTCCTGTTTTGACGCTTGTTCAAAGTTGATTTGACTAAAGTTTTCCTTCTCTAAACGCGGTGTTTTTAAAGCTACAAACGTAAAGTGCACATGACATTTAGAAACATTTAGATCGTTTCCATCGAACAGAGGAAGTTTGGACACAGAAAAACCCTCAGATCCTGCTCTCGTCTGTCCAGGGAGCTGCTTTTGTTTCAGGAAGTGAGAAAGAGTTAGAGTGATGTTGATTGGCCGACAGAGTGATTGACAGCACTAGGGACCAATCAGAGGAGATGCTTTGTAAAGTGTGTCCGATACTTTCATTGGTTTAAGCCCACACATTTATATTTATATTTATATTATTTTTGACTGGTTTGGATGGATTTAAAGCCGTCCACAGACGTGAGGAGCTCTTTGTGTTCGTGGAGTTCATAGACGTCCGTGTCCATGTGGGTCAGTCAGGGCTGGGCGATATATCGATATTTAAGATATATCGATATATTTTAAATGAGATATGGAATTAGACCATATCGTGTATATCGGGATATTTCAAATTCAGAAGCTATTAAAAGAAACAGGTGATCTCAAGATATATATAAAAAAAAAAGTTAACCGTATTCTTAAACTGAGCACTTTATTTTGATATCTCTTTATATGTAAATGCTGCCCTATTTTATTTTCTAGGCTATTTTTATGCTTTTTTTAAATTTATTTTTATTATGTGCACCTTATGGAGCTTTGTTATACAGTGTTTATGTTTATATTTTATAGTGAGTTTTCAATAGAATACTCGTATTTGACTTAACATTTATTTTATTCTTCTTCATCATTTATTGTTACTTTGCCCTATGTTCCTTTGTTTATGATTTGTTACCTTGTAATATTAAATGTAATGTTATTATTTTTATTTCGGGGTGGGCGCTTATAAGCCTTTGCTTCAGCCCACTCCCTTTGAGCAGGTTAACTGCTCAAACAAATAAATAAACTAAAATTAATTTCACAGCTCTCATTTTGCGGAAGAAATATCGGGATATATATCGTATATCGATATTCAACCAAAAATATATCGATATATGACTTTTGGTCCATATCGCCCAGGCCTATGGTCAGTCAGGTCAGGACAAAGGTTTCTGATAGAGTCTCAGAGTGAGCCTCCTCTCTCTGAGCGAGTCCGACTCCACAGTCTACAGGACTTTCCCTGCACTTCTCCACAGAAACAAACACCGCGAGCAGGCACTGTTCATTTTAACAACATATTATTTAGTTTTAGTCTTTTGACGAAAATGTCATTTCATTTTCAAGATTTGTCAAAATGTGTCTCCAATTTTAGTCTAGTTTTAGTCGACTAAAATTGCATGTAACTTTTGTCGGCAAAATTTAAGATACATTTTGTCAACTTTGCATTTCTAATATTTATTACAATCATATTTAATCAGCTCCTCTGATTAAAGCTCAGAGCTGTTCCTTTGGCAGAGGATTTAAATATGAGGTCAGGGGAGTTTGGATGATTTTAGTTTCTTCTTTGTTGTTTTATTTAGTCACATTTTAGTCGACGGAAATATCTGGACATTTTAGTCTCATGAAAAAACGTTTAATTTAGTTTTAGTCGGAAAAAATATAACTTTCTCTAACATGACTAAATATTTGAGAAATAAACATGTGACACATAAACACAGGCCTCTGGAGCCTCAAACTGCTCTGATGTTCCCGTCCTCACGTCTAAAGCAGCTCAGGTTTGCTCCAACATAGCGAGCGCTTTAGTTTGAGTCATTATTTTAGAATCTTCCCACATTAATCAACCGAACACTTTAATGATGAAGCGATCACTGGTTTGGTGTGAAAAGCCACAGTGTTTTTAACTTTTCCCACATGACCGTCTCCATGGAGGAAACTTAAAGGTAACGTTTGTAGGGTTCACCTGGTGGTTGAAAAAGGCACTACAACTGAACAAGCTGCTGATGTGGCACAAGTTTCACCACATGGATAGTCCTTATTTGAAAGCTCAGAACATCTAGAGGCTGGACCTGACTGAGGTGAGAGAGTCTGTAACTTCCAAACTGAATCCATCACTGAAATAGTCGTCAGCTGTTTTCCTGAAACTTTCCCGTTGTGTCTGATTGGCTTTTGAAACATTCCTGTGTTTGATGGAAAGTTTCTAATCTTAATAAATGTAACATGTGCTGATCTTTACCGTTTAGGCTTTACAAACACCTCCTGTGTAAACCCTATAAATATAGATTATTATGGATGAGGTCATAGAGATTTCCTGAAACGCTCCTCTCTCCGTCCACTTCCTCTGTAACAGTGAAAACACACAGCAGCGACAGGCAGCAGGGGGCGCTCATGAGTCCTATGTTAGTCCTGTAGAGTCCTACACAGGCCAGACGCTGCAGGCGGAGGTTTTCATATAAAAATAAGGCATGTTTATTTTCCTGTTTGCTGACAGACTCTACATGGGCAGGGTGAGGGGGTAAGCTGGAGTTACTTAGTGGATAAACTCTGACTAAAGAGAGAGTTTGGTTAAATCTGTTCCCCTGCAGCGTCCGGCCTTTAAACCTCTTTCGTCCTAAGTCTTTCCTCGGTAAAGTTCCGAAGGTTCAAGAGTTCGATTCCCGGATTTAAAAAACCGTGACTGGCTCGAGATGAACTCGCGTTTCCTTCTGAATCGTCCGAGTTGGAAAAGTGAAAACGTGCTGAAGCGAAGGCCGCGAGTGGCTGAGCGGACGCCGTCCTTCCTATAAGCTCGCCCACCGACCCATGACGTCACCTCTCGTCCGTCAGCATGGAACGGAACGTGTGCAGCTGGTGAATGCTCGTGGACAACCTGAGGGAGACAGAGACGCCATATTTCAGTCATTTCACATTCGAGAAGCCGAGATCCTTTAATTCATCATAAACATCATATCCTCAAAACTGCCCGGACAAAGAAATGGACCATCCCGGGGACAGTCGAGTGCACGGAGGATCCCGGGTCTGTGAGGTCTGCCCAGACGCTGGAGGACAAACCCTCTCCTGACAGGTGTGGTATATGTGTCAGTCTAACCCCTGAGTAAGGCTGAGTACTGTTAAACGAAACCAGGCTGGTATCGAAAAAAAAAAGCTTTAGGTACTACTGGTATTTTGCGGGACGATACCGATACTTTTTATTCCGATACCGATACTTTTGATGACGTCATGCATATTAATGACAGTCAACAGAGGCCAACAATGATCAAGAATTCAGTCAGACCAGCAGGGGGCACCACTACAGTTTTAAGCACTTTGACCAAACACTGTCACACAAATAAATTAATGATTAATTAATGAAGAAGATTAATCTGGGTTGATTTATTCCTTTTAAACAGGACTGTGGTTTCTTTATTTAAATGTAAATGAAGTCAGTGACAGATCTATGACCCATTTTCAGTGAGTAAGTCAGGGATCATTTATAGACACAGAAAAAAGTGGAACAAAGCTCATGAAAACAAACGTTAAATAATATGTAAATAACATAAAAACATCAGTGAGACATAATGAAACCTCCGTGTTCATAACGCTGAGGGAAACACTAAAAATAAACCCAGAGCAAAGTTTTGAACGAGCCTGTGCAAAAATAGAATCAGCCTGTTAGTTTAAATTTCATTGAGTTGTTCCCATTTTATATCATCATTATTTAACACTGGCCTTTAGCTCCTTAATGAGCACTGGCGTTTCCTTTGGGGCAGGATTCACACAGAACATGATGTTTGTAACTCACAGCAGTGAACTCTCTCTTCATGCGTTTGGGACCGGCTCATTTTAAATGTAAACGATACGGACAGTTCAGCATCGATGTGACTGTCCCGGAAGAGCTCACGTGAGGACATCCTGCATAAGCCCATTGAAAAATCACACTTATCGAATCCAGGAACCGAAAATAAATATAAATCTTTATATTCATTATATACTTTTGATGCTGTTGGTCATCACAATTTACACAATTTAAAAAGTAAAATAAAGTGAAAGACAAGTAAAGAAAATAAATAAAAAATTTGGGAAACATTTAGAAAAATTTGGGACAAATTTTCTTTGAAAGAAAATGAAAATAAATGTGAAAAATTAAAAAGGAATAAGAGCACAAATTGGGGAAAAAAGTGGAAACATTGGGGGAAATTTAGGGATTTTATTTTTAAATATGAAAAATTGGGGAAAATAAATTTTAAAATGGAGGGAGGGGGGGTTGTTACACCTCAAACAAATGATGCACATGGAAAATAAATGAAATGGAAAGGAATAAATTAATATTATAGTATTGAATTTAATTTAGTATTGAAAACCAAGTATCGTTAAAGCACCGGTATCAAGCCCCCTGAGCCTCCGTTACCTGGTGAAGCTGATGATGAGGCTGTGGTATATGTGTTTTAGTCTAACCCCTGAGCCATCGTTACCTGGTGAAGCTGATGATGAGGCTGTGGTATATGTGTTTAGTCTAACCCCTGAGCCATCGTTACCTGGTAAAGCTGATGATGAGACTGTGGTATATGTGTTTAGTCTAACCCTGAGCCTCCGTTACCTGGTGAAGCTGATGATGAGGCTGTGGTATATGTGTTTAGTCTAACCCCTGAGCCCCATCGTTACCTGGTGAAGCTGATGATGAGGCTGTGGTATATGTGTTTCAGTCTAAGCCCCCTGAGCCTCTGTTACCTGGTGAAGCTGATGATGAGCTGTGGTATATGTGTTTAGTCTAACCCCTGAGCCATCGTTACCTGGTGAAGCTGATGATGAGGCTGTGGGTATATGTGTTTAGTCTAACCCCTGAGCCATCGTTACCTGGTGAAGCTGATGATGAGACTGTGGTATATGTGTTTAGTCTAACCCCTGAGCCATCGTTACCTGGTAAAGCTGATGATGAGACTGTGGTATATGTGTTTAGTCTAACCCCTGAGCCTCTGTTACCTGGTGAAGCTGATGATGAGGCTGTGTATATGTGTTTAGTCTAACCCCTGAGCCTCTGTTACCTGGTGAAGCTGATGATGAAGGCTGTGGTATATGTGTTTAGTCTAACCCCTGAGCCATCGTTACCTGGTAAAGCTGATGATGAGACTGTGGTATATGTGTTTAGTCTACCCCTGAGCCTCCGTTACCTGGTGAAGCTGATGATGAGGCTGTGGTATATTGTTTAGTCTAACCCCTGAGCCTCCGTTACCTGTGAAGCTGATGATGAGGCTGTGGTATATGTGTTTAGTCTAACCCTGACCTGTATTAACTAAAAGCTGTGTTTTATTCCCTAGCCTCTTTCCTGGTGAAGCTGATGATGAGGCTGTGGTATATGTGTTTAGTCTAAACCCCTGAGCCATCGTTACCTGGTGAAGGCTGAGTGATGAGACTGGTGGTATATGTGTTTAGTCTACCCCTGAGCCCATCGTTACCTGGTAAAAGCTGATGATGAGCTGTGGTATATGTGTTTAGTCTAACCCTGAGCCTCCGTTACCTGGTGAAGCTGATGATGAGGCTGTGGTATATGTGTTAGTCTAACCCCTGAGCCATCGTACCTGGTGAAGCTGATGATGAGGCTGTGGTATATGTGTTCAGTCTAACCCCTGAGCCTCTGTTACCTGGTGAAGCTGATGATGAGGCTGTGGTATATGTGTTTAGTCTAACCCCTGAGCCATCGTTACCTGGTGAAGCTGATGATGAGGCTGTGGTATATGTTTTAGTCTAACCCCTGAGCCTCTGTTACCTGGTGAAGCTGATGATGAGGCTGTGGTATATGTTAGTCTCCCTGAGCTCTGTACCTGGTAAGTGATGATGCTGTGGTATATGTGTTTTAGTCTAACCCCTGAGCCATCGTTACCTGGTGAAGCTGATGATGAGGCTGTGGTATATGTGTTTAGTCTAACCCCTGAGCCATGTTACTGGTGAAGCTGATGATGAGACTGTGGATATGTGTTTAGTCTAACCCTGAGCCTCGTTACCTGGTGAAGCTGATGATGAGACTGTGGTATATGTGTTTAGTCTAACCCCTGAGCCATCGTTACCTGGTGAAGCTGATGATGAGCTGTGGTATATGTGTTTTAGTCTAACCCCTGAGCCTCGTTACCTGTGAAGCTGATGATGAGCTGTGTATATGTGTTTGTCCTAACCCCTGAGCCTCGTTACCTGGTGAAGGCGATGATGAGGCTGTGGTATATGTGTTTAGTCTAACCCCTGAGCCTCCGTTACCTGGTGAAGCCGATGATGAGGCTGTGGTATATGTGTTAGTCTAACCCCTGAGCCTCTGTTTACCTGGCGAAGCCGTTGATGAGGCTGACGACCTCCTGCCGGGTGAGCTGGAAGCCTCCTGAGGTCCTCTCGCCCAGACTCTTGATCTCCCGCTCAGAGAAGAGGATCTTCAGCGCCGTGCCCAGGCCCTCGGTCTGAGAGACAGACAGACCACGGTTAGACCACAGACCGTAAGACCACAGACGGTTAGAGTCCCAGTTTAGTCCGGGTCTGACCTGCAGTTTGCCCCACAGACGGCACTTGCTGCAGCCCACACAGTCCATGATCTTGGAGATGTTTTTGAAGTGCAGCCGGAACTCCTCCTGCACATTTACAACAACACTCAGTTAGACCTCAGTCCGGACCTCAGGGCGGACTTTCAGGAGAGTAGACCATGGACTGACCTTCAGGGTCTTGGCCTCCAGCGTGTTCCCCGCGAACATGGACTTCTCATCAAAGTGCATCGGAAATTCTCTGCAGAAACATGAGAAGGTGATGATCCTGGACTAAAACAGGTCTACACAGATCAACCTCGGCCTTTCACGTATTCTGCTCTAGAATAGACTCCACAGCAGCTTCAGTCCTGACCTTCAGCTCTACACTAGGTTAATTATTAATGCAGATTGTATTTCAGTGTCATAAAGGTAAAAACTCATGGATGGTTTTGTGTCTCAGGCTCTTTGAATCACTGACTTCAGTCTCAGACCCTGTGATGATTAGTTTCAGGTTAAGTCCAGTTAATGAAAAACTACTGAAAAAGGACGTTCCACATTTTCAAGCAATAAGGGAAAGAAAAAGGATCTGCTGATGAAAAGAGTGAAATAGTTGAATGACTTGGACTCGGTATGAAAACCTTCGATATTTCATGAAAGATGAAGCGTAATCATTTGTGTCTGATTCATAAAGACACAATGAGGACGGTTTCTGCCAGACAAATACATCAGATTAAGAGAACAGCTGCTACAAAGCAGCAAACATGTATCTGAAGCTGCTGGTTTAGCTGAGTTTATTTTATTTTATTTATTTGTTTGAGCAGTTGACCTGCTCAAAGGGAGTGGGCCGAAGCCTGGTGCCTCTGGAGTCTCCCGAACATCAGGGTGTAGGACCCTCCAGAGGCTGCAGTTGTGCATTTCTATCCGGCCTCCCCTAAACTGTTATTGAAGCTGACGAACAGAAACGGCTGCAGTGGACCAGCCTCGCCCTGCTTCACAGTACGATGATTAAGCTTCATCTTTCATGAAATATCGAAGGTTTTCATACCTAGTCCAAGGCATTCAACTATTTCACACTTTTCATCAGCAGATCCTTTTCTTTCCCTTATTGCTTGAAAATGTTGGTCTGCTTAATAATGTGGAACGTCCTTTTTCAGTAGTTTTCCTTTAACTGGACTTAACCTGAGAAACTGATCATCACAGGGTCTGAGACTGAGGTCAGTGATTCAAAGAGCCTGAGACACAAAAACCATTCCATGCAGTTTTTTCATTTATGACACTGAAATACATCTGCAAATCATTTAACCTGATCTTGTGACGAGCTTCAGCAGGTCTAGTGTTTACCTGATCTCTGTGAAGAGCTTACAGCAGGTCCTTTCAGTGTTACCTGATCTCTGTGAAGAGTTCGCAGCTGGTCTTTGTGTACCTGATCTCTGTGAGAGCTTCAGCAAGCTGGTCTTTAGTGTTACTATCTCTGTGAGGCTTCAGCAGGTCTTTTAGTTGTTACACTTTCGTGTGAAGAGCTCAAGAGGTCTTTAGTGTTACTGACTCTCTGTGAAGAGCTTCACGCAGGTCTTTAGTGTTACCTGATCTTCTGTGAAGAGCTTCAGCAGGCTTTGTTTACCTGATACCTCTGTGAAGAGGTTCAGCAGGATCTTTAGTGTTACCTGATCTCTGTAAGAGCGTTAGCAGCTTCTTTGGTTATATCCGTGATCCCCTGTGAAGAGCTTCAGGCAGGTCGTTGGTACCTGATCTCTGTGAAGAGCTTTCAGAGCTAGGCTTTAGTGTACGCTGATCTCTGTGGAAGAGACTTCAGCAGCTGGTCTTAGTCTTACCTGTCTCTGTGAAGAGCTTCAGCAGCTGGTCTTTAGTCTTACACTGATCTGTGAAAGCTTCAGCCAGCAGGTTTTATGGTGTTACCTGATCTCTGTGAAGAGGGCTTTCAGCAGCTGGTCTTGCGTGCGCTGGTACTCTCGGGTGCTTGCGTGTGTAGCAGGTGGACCACACGCGCTCGAAGTACGGCGCCACCTTGAAGCACGCCCGCAGTCCAGAGGAACAGAAGTAGAGGTTACTTCAGGAGCGCGTTCCGTCCAGCGAATCGACAACGCCGCCGGAACTCAGCCGGGTTTGGCCCAAACCGCGCATGGCCCAGCCCTCTGTGCGAGAGAGGAAACAAACAGGTAATAGAACCAGCCTCTGTGGAGAGAGGACAACAGGTAAATAACCCGAGCTCCTCTTGCCAGAGAGAGGGAACCAACAGGTAATACCAGCCCTCTGCAGGAGAGGAAACCAACAGGTAGATAACCCAGGCCCTCTGTGGAGGAGGGAACACAACAAGGGTAAAATAACCCAGCCTCTTGCAGACAGAGAGGAAACCAAAGGTAATAAACCCAGCCCTCTGTGCGAGAAGGGGAAACAAACAGGTACATTAACCCAGCCCTCTGCCCAGAGAGAGGGTAAACAAACAGGTAAATAACCCAGCCCTCTGGTGGAGAAGAGGGGAAACAAACAGCGTTAAATAACCCAGCCTTGCAGAGAGAGGGTGAACAAACAGGTTAATAACCCAGCCTCTGCAGAGAAGGGAAACGAACAGGTTAAATAACCCGCCTCGCGAGGAGGGGAAACAAACAGGAAATACCCAGCCCTTTGCAGAGAGAAGAAAAAACAGGATAAATATGACCAGCCCTCTGGGAGAGAGAACAAACAGATAATATGACGCCCAGCCCTCATGTGGAGAGAGGAACAAACATAGGGAAATATGACCCAGCCCTCTGTGGAGAGAGAAAGAAAGACAGGTTAGATATGAACCAGGCCCTCTGGGAGAGAGGGAAACAAACAAGTAAATGAACCAGCCCTGTGCGAGGAGAAGGAAACAAACAGGTTAAGTATGACCCAGCCCTGTGGAGAGAGGAAACAAACAGGGTTAAAAATATGACCCAGGCCCTCTGCAGAGGAGAGGAAACAAAACAGGTAAATATGAACCCGCCCTCTGCAGAGAGAGGGGATAACACCAGGTAAAATATGACCCAGCTTCAGATAATTAACATGAGAGACGTTAACGTTTTGTAGATCATTGACGTCGTGTGACATTTGTTGTGAGCTCTCGCGGCTGGGAGCTTTTATAAGTCATTACAGAATGTCAAGCCTTTAGTCTGTCCATTTATTACTCTTAAAGCAGCCGATGAGTGTAGTTTTGTAGCTTAAGCAAATGTTATAGTTCATTTGCGCTCGATCGTACTGCTGCTAATGCTAACGTTAAGTGTGTTTTTAAACCAGAGAATATTATTAGGCCAAAGGCTGAGCAGCGTTTAAAAGTGAAAATTTACGATAAAGAAGTCATAAAGTAGTTGAATACGGCCCAGTAGGAAGGACATGTTCTCTCAATAATGGCCCACAGAAGACGAGTGATTGAGTCGTTGAGTCAAGAAGACATTTGTTTTCTGTGATCTGTGCTTGGTTGGAATGTCTGCCAGCAGTTTACGGGGTACGTCCTATATCGGAAGGCAAATCTTCTCCATAATAACACCACATTGGTATCGCTGAATGCGGGTTCAGGACAAACTCTGGAGGAGTCGGATTCCATGTTCCAACGCTTCGGCCCATGGGAGCAGGAGAAGATCTGACACTGATATTTAACAAGCTTCTCCACATTAGATCAGTCAATTCCTTGGAGACTGCCGTTTCCTTACTAGTATTAGAAGTGAGCACAGTATAAGTAGTAAGTAAGTCAGTAGCAGTAATGAGTCATAGTAGCAGTTAATAGTAGTATGTTGAGTAGTAGTAGCAGTAATATAGTGATTATAGCAATTAATAGTAATATTCAGTAGCCAGTAATCGTGAGTAGCAGTAATAGTAGTTAGTATTAGTAGCGTTAATAGGTAGTGTAGTAGCAGTCAATAGTAGAGTAGTAGGCGTAATAGTAGTGCAGTAGTAGTTTGTAGCATAATGTAGTAAGCAGTTAATAGTGTTTAGTAAGCAGTAATAAGCTAAAGGTAGCGAATAAGTAGTGTAGTAGTATTAGTAGCAGTAAACAGTTAGTATTAGTTAGCATAATAGTAGTATTAGTGGCATAATAGTGTAGCATTGAATAGTAGTAGTCAGTAGCCAGTAGTAGTAGCTAGTAAATAGCAGTAATAAGTCCAGTAGTAGTAGCAGTAACAGTAGTAGCAGTAAATAGTAGTATAGTATAGTAGCATATAGTAGTATTAGTAGCAGAATAGTAGTAGTAAGTAGTAGTAAAGTAGTATATAAGTAGCCATAATAGTAATAGTCTAGTAGCGTAATAGTAGGTAGCTTAAATAGTAGTATTAGTAGCCAGGAATAGTAGTGTAGTAGCAGTAATAGTAGTAAACAGTAATAGTAGTAAGCAGTAATAGTAGTATAAAAGTAGCAGTAAAGTAGTATTAGTAGCAGTAATAGTAAATAGTAGTAGCCGCCTCAGTAGTAGTTAGTAGAGTAACGATGTCGTATTAGTAGCACTTAATCCAGTAGTAAAGTAAGTAAGCAGATAATATATAGTTAGCGTAATATGTGTTAGTAGCAGTAAAGTAGTAGCAGTAATAGTAGCTGATATGTAGTAGCATAGTAGTAGCAGTAATAGTAGTAGTAGACAGTAACAGTAATAGGCCAGTAATAGTATATAGTAGCATAATAGGCTCAGTAATTTAGTAGCAGTAAAGTAGTATAGTAGAGTAATAGTAGTAGCAGTAATAGTTATTTTGTAGCCTAATAGTAATAGTAGTAGCAGTAAATAGTAGTAGCAGTAATAGCTAGTAATTAGTGCAGTAATAGTAATAGTAGTAGCAGTAAATAGTAGTAGCAGTAATAGTAGTATTTAGGTAGCAGTAATGGTCAGTTAGCGTAATAGTAGTTTAGTAGCAGTATAGTAATAGTGGTAGGCGTAAATAGTAGTAGTAGTAGCAGTAACAGTATATGTAGATACATATGTAGTATTAAGTAGCAGTAATAGATAGGTAGCAGTATAGTAGTAGTAGTAGCAGTAGTAGTAGCAGAAAGTAGTAAGTAAGTAGCAGTAACAGGTCAGTAGCAGTAATGAGTAGTATTAGTAGAAGCGTAATAGTAGATAAGTAGCAGAATGTTAGTGAGTAGCATATAGTAGTAGGCGAGTAATAAATAGTAGTATTAGTAGACAACTATAGAATAGTAGTAGCAAGTAGTATAGCAGTAAAGTAGTATTAGTACGCAGTAATAGTGATCGTAGTAGCAGTATAGAGTAGCATATAGAGTAGCGAGTAATAGTAGTATTAGTAGCAGTAATAGTAGTATAGTAGCAGTAAGATAGTAGTACACGTTCAATAGTAGTAGTAGTGCAGTCAACATAGTATTTAGTGCAGTAATAGTAGTAAGTAGTAGCAGTAAAGTAGTTATAGTAGCAGTAATTAGTAGTATAGTAAGCAAGTAATAGTAGTAGCAGTAATATAGTAGTTTAGTAGCAGTAGTACGTAGCAGTAATTATCAGTAGTAGATAGCAGTAACATCAGTAGCAGTAATAGTTAGTATTAGTAGCAGTAATAGATAGTATTGTAAGTTAATAGTAGTAGTAGTAGCGATAATAGTAGTAAGCATTAATAGTAATGTATAGTAGCACTAATAGTAAATAGTAGTAGCAGTAATAGAGTAGTTAGTAGCAGATATAGTAGTAGCAGTTAATAGTATAGTATTGAGCATAAGCTAATAGTAATAGTACAGAAGTACGCCCAAGTAATAAGTCAGTAAGATAAGTAGCACAGTAATTAGTAGTAGATAGCAGCAGTATGTAAGTAGCAGTTAATAGTACAGATTCAGTAAAGCAGTAATAGTAGCAAGATAAATAGATAGTATTAGAATAGCAGGTTATTTATAGATAAATTAGATACGGTAGCGGATGTAAATGTAGTAAGTAAATAGCGTAAAGGTAGTAATTAAGTAGCAGTAAGAGTAGTACTTAGTGCAGTAATAGTAGTAGCGAGTAAATAGTGTATAGTTCAGAGATCAGTAGCATAGCGTAATAGTAGTAGTCAGATAAGGTAGCAGTCACAGTAGTAGCAGTAAGTAGTATTGTAGACGTTAATGTAAGTATTAGTAGCAGATAGTGTTAGTTAGCAGTAATATAGTTAGCCAGTAATAGTAGCTAATTAGATAGAACATAAAGCTATAGTAGTAGCAGTAATAGTAAGTAGCAGTAAATAGTAGTAATTAGTAGCGTAATAGTCAATAGTAGTAGCAGTATAGTAGTAGCAGTAATAGTAGTAGCGTAATAAGTAGATATTATAGCAGTAATAAGTAAGTATATAGCAGTAATAGTAGATAGCCGTATGTAGTAGTAGTAGCAGTAACCAGTGTATTAGTAGCAGTAATAGATAGTCAGTGTAGCGCAAGTAATAGAGTAGTAGTAGCAGCAGTAATAGTAGTAGCAGTAATAGTCAGTAGCCGAGTATAGTAGAGTAGTAGCAGTAGTAGTAGCAGTAATAGTAGTAGTAGTAGCAGTAACAAGTAGAGCGTAAATAGTAAGTATTGAGAGGCAGCTATATAGTAATTAAGTAGCAGTAATAGTAGTAGTAAGCAGTAATAGTATAGCTGTATGTAGTATTAGTAGCACTAATGAGTATGTAGTAGCAGCTAATAGTAGTGCAGTATGTTGTAATTCAAGTAGCGAGTAATAGTAATGCAGTAGTAGCAGTAATAGTGAGTAGCAGTAATAGTATTGCCGATAATAGTAGTATTATAGTGCAGTATAGTAGTGAGTAGTAGCAGTATAGATTGGAGTAGCATGTAATATAATATATAAGCAGTAATAAGTAGTATAGTAGCATAACAGTAGTATTAGTAGCAGGAATAGTTCAGTATTAGTAGCAGTAATGTAGTATAGTACAGTAATAGTAATGTTAGTACCAGTAATAAGTAGTAGTAGTAGCAGTAAATAGTATAGAGTAGCGTAATAGTGTAGCAGTAATAGTAGTATTGTGGACAGTCAATAGTAATGTAGTAGCAGTAATAGTAGTGTAGTAGCGTAACGTAGTATGGTAGTAGCTAATCAGTAGTATTGAGTAGCACATAATAGTGAGTATTAGTAGCAGTAATAGTAATAGTAGTAGCAGTAATGTTAGTAGTAGTAGCAGAACAGTAGGATTAGAGCAGTAATAGTAGTATTAGTAGCAGTATAGTAGTAGCGTAAGAGTAGTAGGCAGTAATAGTAGTAGTAGTAAGCAGTAATAGTAGTATTAGTAGCAGGTTAATAGTATAGTAGTAGCGAGTAATAGTAGTTAGTAAGTAGCGTTAACAGTAGTTTAAGTAGCAGTCAATAGTTAGTATTAGCAGTGAATAGTAAGTAGCAGTAATAGTAGTAGTAGTAATAGTAGTATAGTAGCAGTAGTAGTAGCAGTAATAGATCATAGTAGTAGCAAGTAAACAGTAGTAGCAGTGAATAGTAGTATTATAGCAGTAATAAGTAAGTAGTAGCATAATGTACGTGTATTAGCAGTAATAGTAGGTGTAGTAGCAGAATGAGTTAGTAGCGAATGTAGTTAGTATAGCAGTAATAGTAGATAGTAGTGCCAGTACAGTAGTAGCAGTAATGTAGTATTAGTAATGCTAGTACTATAGTAAAGTAGTAGTAGCAGTTATAGAGTATTAGTAGCAGTTATAGTAAGTAGCTGTAATTAGTAGTATTGTAGCGAGTAATAAGTCACTAGTATTAGTAGCAGTAATAGTAGTCTAGTTAGTAGCAGTAATGTATAGTAGTAGCAGTAATAGTAGTATATAGCAAGCTATAGTACATAGTAGTTGTAGTAGCAGTTAGTAGTATTATGCAGTCAATAGTAGTATTAGTAGCAGTTAGTAGTATGTCAGTAGCAGGTAATAGTTAGCGTAATAGTAGTATTAGTATGCATATAGTCAATAGTAGTGGCAGTAATGTAGTGTAGTATTCGAGTAACAGTAGTATTAGTAGCAGTAACAAAGTAGTTTTAGTTAGCAAGTAATAAGTAGTGGCAGTTATAGTAGTACTTTGTAGCAGTAATAGTGTAGCGCATAATAGTAGTAGTGAGTATAGGTAGTATAGTTAGCGTAATAGTAAGTAGCACGTAATGGTAGTAGGCAGTAATAGTAGTTATTCAGTAGCAGTAATAGTAGAGCAGTAATAAGTAAGTTATTAGTAGCAGTAATACGTAGTAGTAGTAGCAGTAAAGTAGTATTTAGTAAGCAGTAATAGAATATGTAGTAGTAGCAGTAATAGTTAGAGTAGTAGTAGCAGTAAATAGTATTAGTCAGTAACAGTAGATTAGACAGTAATAGTAGTGCAGTAATAGTCGTATTTGTGCAGTAATAGTCAGTAGCTGTAATAGAGTAGCAAGTAATAGTATGTTAAGAGTAGTAACATAATAGTAAGTAGCAGTAAATAGTAAGTGAATGCATATAGTAAGTAGCAGTAATAGCTAATGAGTAGTAGTAAGTATAGTAGTAAGTAATCAGTATAGTATAGTTGTAGTAGTAGTAGTAATAGTAATATAGTGATGTAATAGTTAGTAGCAGTAATGTAGTAGCAGTAAGTGTAATTAGTAGCAGTAATAGTGAAAGTAAGCATAGTCAGTAGTAATAGTAGTAGCAGTAATAGTAGTAGTAGTAAGTAGTAAGTAGTAGTAGTAATAGCAGTAATAGTAATAGCAGTAGTAGTAGTAATAGTAGTAGCAGTAATAGTAGTAGCAGTAATAGTTAGTAGTAGTAGTATAGTAGTCAGTATAGTAATAGAGTAGTAGTAGCAGTAAATAGTAGTAGAGTAGTAGTAGTAGTAGTTAGTAGTAATAGCAGTAATAGTAATAGAAGTAGTAGTAGTAATAGTTAGTAGCAGTAATAGTAGTAGCAGTATATAGTAAGTAGTAGTAGCAGTAATAGTATAGTAGTAGTAGTAGTAGTAGTAGTAGTTAATAGTGTAGTAGGTATAAAAGCGTAGTAATAGTTAGTTAGCTAGTAATAAGTATAGTAGGCAGTAATAGTAGTAGGCAGTATATAGTAATTAGTAGTAGTAGTAGTATAGTAGTAGTAGTTAGTAATAGGTAGTAGATTGTAGCAGTAATAGTAAGTAAGTAGCAGTATAGATAGTAGTAGCAGTAAAGTGTAGTAATGAGTAGCAGTAAGTAGTAGTAGCAGTTAATAGTAGTAGTCAGTAATAGTAAGTAATAGTAATGAGTAATAGTAGTTATAGTAATAGTAGTAGCAGTAATGTAGGTAGTAGTAGTAGCATAATAGTAGTAGTAGCAGTAATAGTAGTAGAGTATATAGTAGTAGCAGTAATAGTAATAGTAGTAGTAGTAGTAGTAGCAGTAATAGTGAGTATAGTAGTAGCAAGTAATAGTAGTAGCAGTAGTAGTAGTATAGTAGTAGCAGTAATAGTAAGTAGCAGTAATAGTAGTCGTAGTATAGTATAGTAGTAGCAGTAATAGTAGTAGTAGTAGTAGTAGTAGTAGTAGTAGTAGTATATAGCAGTAATAGTAAGTAGCAGTATAGTAGTAGCAGTAATAGTAGTAGCAGTAATAGTAGTAGAGTAGTAGTAGTAATAGTAGTAGAGTAATAGTAGTAATAGTAGTAATAGTAGTAGTAGTAAGTTAGTAATAGAGTATAGTAAATAGAGTAAGTAGTATAGTAGTAGTAGCATAATAGTAGTAGCAGTAATAGTAGTAGCAGTAATAGTAGTAGCAGTAATAGTAGTAATAGTAGTAGAGTAATAGTAGTAGCAGTAAGTAGTAATAGTAGTAGCAGTAATAGTAGTAGTAGTAGTAGTAATAGTAATAGTAGTAGAGTAGTAGTAAGTAGTAGTAGTTATAGTAATAGTAGTAGTAGTAATAGCAGTAAATAGTAATAGCAATAGTAGTAGGTAATAGTAGTAGCAGTAATAGTAGTAGCAGTAATAGTAATAGTAGCAGTAATAGTAGTAGTAGTAGTAGTAGTATAAGTAATAGTAGTAGTAGTAATAGTAGTAAGTAATAGTAGTACAGTAATAGTAGTAGTAGTAATGTAGTAGCAGTAAGTAATAGTAGTAGCAGTAGATTAGTAATAGTATAGCAGTAATAGTAGTAGTAAGAGTAGTAGTAGTAATAGTAGTAAGCAGTAATAAATAATAGTAGTAGAGTAATAGTAGTAGTATAGTATAGTAGAAATAGTAGTAGCAGTATAGTAGTGAGTAATAGAATAGTAGCAGTAATAGTAGTAGCAGAATAGTAATAGTAGTAAGTAATAGTAGATAGTAGTAGTAGTAATTATAGCAGTAATAGTAATAGAAGTATAGTATAGTAGTAATAGTAAGTAGCAGTAATAGTAGTAGCAGTAATAGTAGTAATAGTAGTAGCAGTAATAGTAGTAGCAGTAGTAGTAGTAAGTAGTAGCAGTAGTTAGTAGTAAGTAGTAGTAGCAGTAATAGTAGTAGCAGTAATAGTAGTATAGTAGTAAGTAGTGTAGTCAGTAATAGTAGTAGTAGTAGCAGTAATAGTAGTAAGTAGTAGTGTATGTAGTAGTTAGTAGTAGTAGTAGTAGTAGTAGTCAGTAAAGTAATAGCAGTAGTAGTAGTAATAGTAGTAGCAGTAATAGTAGTAGCAGTAATAGTAATAGCAGTAGTAGTAGTAGTAGTAGTATTTTCAGTACTAACGTCCAGGAGGAAGTCTGCGCTCAGGTGGATGTTGATGCTGCTGTGGAGTCCAGAGATCAGTCGATAGAAAACTCTCTTCTCCAAACACAGACCTGGGAAATATTCAAAACAGGAAATGAACGACTTGTCCACACACAGAGTAATAATGTCTCTGAGCTCTGACCTTCGAGCCAGTTGTAGAAGCCTTCTCCTGCCGAACAAACAAACTGCTTTAAAACATTCACCTTCTTCACGTTTGAAACCCACAGAAACTCACTCACCGTCGTCGTCTCCTGCAGCAGAAACACAAACAACAACACGCTCAGTTATTGTTGTTAAAAACATGTTTACATGTTTGTTAGGACAGACACTGACCTCTGCTGGGCACCAGAGGGTTCAGCGGCCGGTACACGGACCGTGGCCTGAGAGGGAACAAGTCGACAAATGCATTACAAACCCCTGTATAAGAGGATGCTGCATTAGAGGAGCAGAGTCTCACTTGAAGCAGTTCTCCTCGTAGATGCTGTTCCAGATCCTCCAGGCTGATGGACCTTTGTATCCAGTGAAACGCTCCGGGTTCAGCAGCAGATCCACGTACTCTGCATCAGGAGACGTCTCATCTGCAAACACAGCAGCTCTTTAAGCCACAAACAACACTCATCTGGCCATATTAACTTTAACACTCCATCAAACAGAGGAATGAGTTTTAGACCAGAGTTTCTGTCGTTTCTAAGGTTAGATTTAAGCAACTTTGAATCCAATTTAACACTTTTTTATTGCATTCAAGGTCTTTATTTTAGCACAATTTATGATGCTGCAGCGAACAGGGAAAGAAAATGCAGATATTTTCATCAACAAAACCTAAATAAGGAAATAGCAGGGTTTAAATGTGCGGTTTTATATTGTGACATTTTAGAAACAAAGATTTCAAAGGGATTTTTGACTGAACTAGTCATTCGTGAAAAGAAATCTGTAAAAATTCTAATTCCACCTTGTTTTTTGAGTTCGAAGCTCATTAAATCTGTCAGGGATTAGATCTGTAAAAAGTTCCAATATCTGGAGTCTTGTGGAGCGACTAAAGTGCAGATGTCGTTAAAGTGGAATGAAGTTTAGTTCCTCCTGATAAGTTTGTCTCACCGTCCAGTTCACAGAAATGATCCTGAGCGTCGTCGTGTCGAGCCCAGTCCTCGAACGCCTCCTTGGTCTGGTTACTGCAGTACACACAGAAGTACATGAAAGTACTGCCTCCTCACTGTGAAGTATAAAGATCGTACTAAAGCTGTAAAGTCAGACCTGAGCGTGCTGTTAATGGCTCCCAGCTTGGCATGTTCACACTCAGACACGTCTGATTCAACGCTGGCCGCCTGAGAATACTGAGAACACAAAGCATTAAATACTGTGAACACAAAGCATTAAATACTGAGAACACAAAGCATGAAATACTGAGAACACAAAGCATTAAATACTGAGAACACTGAGAACTAGGGGTGTTGAAAAATATCGATCCACCGATATATCACGATATTACGTCACGCGATTCTCGTATCGATCCAAAAAGCGCTGTATCAATATTTAAACATCTATTTGTGTGGAAATATTCATTGCATCGTTTCTCTTTGGTCCTGCACTTTTACTCCCGCCCGCTAGATGGCAGCGCAGCCCGCTTGAGTAACACTAGAATCTAGTGAGAGTTAGAGAAACACAAGAGTTTACCATGGAAAAGAAAGCTACGAAATGCTCCGGGACTCTTTTAAAACTCTACATTTGTGTTTTGTAACACCTAAACAACAGGACTCGGTCTCAGCCCAAACTCTACAGATTTTCATCTATTTCTGCTTCATCCGGCGCTACATTCTCCTTCCCCCTGTCCGTGTGAACTACTTCTGTTGCAGCCCGTTAGCCAGAGCTAAGAGAGATCAGCGGATCCGCTCATATAGCACACTCAGATCGGGGACAGGCAGAGGTAGACCCGCCCACAGTGCACTCAGACCGGGGACAGACAGTCTCAGACCCGGGCTCAGAGCGCAGCACAGCGAGGCACTGATCCCTGTGTGTCATGACAATAGCGACGTATCAAAAGTTTGGAAAGAAACAGCAATACAGCGAAAATAAACGGAGCGTTCGCAGCAGCAAAGTGAAACGTAAAACTGACACGTTTATAACAATGGACTGTTTTAATTGACGCAAACGGAGGGGAAGGGCTAAGCGGAGGCTAAGGGGTAGAACTGAGATTGGGCTGATGTTTCCCTGCTTACTTCGAAGCACGTCAACAGACTGAGAACTGTCGAGCTCCGCGGTGTAACAAGAGTGTTTTCAGAGCGGGAGCATCGATAAGAGGGATCGATAATGAAGAAGACGTACGGTTCCGATGCTTTGCTCAAACAGAACCGGTTCTCGATTCCCATCCCTACTCATGAATATCTCAAACACGATAACGAAGATTTTTACAGCACAAAACAGCACAAACGATTGACATATGAGCCCAACTTCTCACAGCTGTCTCCCACAAAGGCAATGACCCTGTTTGGATTACAGCGTCATCTTGGTCACAGCCTTTCGTGCTACACGTGGATACCAAACATGTCAGTGTGAATGAATAAGCGTGGGAAAGAGCAGGGAGCCACACATGTTGGAGTCACTTCCTGGATAAATCTCAGAGAATAAACATGGTGACGAGAGTTTGGGCTGATTTGACCTAAGTTTGGGCTAAGTTTAACAGCTTAGTTTTAACTCTGTCAGACATAAACCAGGCAAATGATGCAAACAAATGAAGACGCACCTTGTTGTAGTTTCCAGACTTGATTCCAACTGGGACTTTACTCTGGAAAACAACCACAGACAGAAGTTAGAACCGTGATAATGTTTGTACGTGTGAGTTTATGGTTAATAATTGTGTGGAGGTGGGACTTGCCTCAGGGCAGGATTCCACCTGACAGTCTTTAATGGCACAGTGGCTGTCGTCAGGCCAGAACGGGCACGGGCGCTTCAGGTTCACCTGCAACACACGGCAGATTAATACCACACAGCGCCATCTACTGCAGAGGAGGATAATACGGTCAGAGTCACCTACAACACACCACTGATTAATACCACACAGCGCCACCTACTGCACAGGAGAATAATACAGTCAGAGTCACCTACAACACACCACTGATTAATACCACACAGCGCCACCTACTGCACAGGAGAATAATACAGTCAGAGTCACCTACAACACACCACTGATTAATACCACACAGCGCCATCTACTGCACAGGAGAATAATACAGTCAGAGTCACCTACAACCAATGGCCGCTGGCTGCTCTGCTTTGTGACCGCAAACACTGGAGGCCGCCATTGCTCTTCCATTGCTGTAGTACCTCCATTTGGCCGCTAGGCCCCCATTGAAAAGCATTGGACTTTAGACACGTTAAAAACAACTTTAATGCCTGGTTTCAATTTTTTCAACACTTAATATGGCTACATATTCCTCCTGAGATAACGCTGGGTTAGTCAAAAAAATAGAAACCAGGCTGGTTTTCGAAATATATATTTTTTAATCTCCTACTTAACGGAGGTCGGACTGTTGGCATTGGAGCTGCGCGAGCTACACGTCACGCAAGGGCCGAGTTTACAGTGAGATCCCGCCCTTTTGCCCTTATTAGGAACATGCTTCGTCAGAGCTGGGGAGGAGGAGTCTGTAAATCCGCCATGATTTCCCCCTCGAAAGTGGTCATTATGGTAAACGGGGAGGAGTGAGGAGGAGCTGTCTATTCTTTTTAACAGTCTATGCCTACAACACACGGCTGATTAATACCACACAGCGCCACCTACTGCACAGGAGAATAATACAGTCAGAGTCACCTACAACACACCACTGATTAATACCACACAGCGCCATCTACTGCACAGGAGAATAATACAGTCAGAGTCACCTACAACACACCACTGATTAATACCACACAGCGCCACCTACTGCAGAGGAGGATAATACAGTCAGAGTCACCTACAGCAGAATACTTTTCATACACTAACAGACCAAATAAAGATCAGTTTAGTTTCGGAAACGTCTTTCCCGCTGCGTCACACAGGCTCAGGGCACAGATGCTTTTGGCCTGAGATCCTACTGTGAGGAGAAGAAGTGGGCAATATATCGTCTACAACTGTGGTTCACAAAGTATAATCTGTGAAATCCATTAAAAAACTGTTTAAATATATATTCACTTGATTTTAAAATGTTTTTCTGCCCTAAAGTAGCATTATAGGCTATATATGTTTTCTATAATTAGATAAATACACAAAGTTAATTTCTAAGTTCAAACTCACTCGTTAAAAAAAAAAATCATTTATTGTTTTATGTACTTATAGCGGCAGTGCCAATATTAATATACTTAAAGATGCACTATGCAACGTTGTAAGTTTAAAAAAGTTGATATTAGTATTTGACGTTTCAGTGACCCAGCAGATGCTTGGGTGGTTAGCATAGCACCTTTACTCCCCATGTTGTTTTTTTAGGTTTTCTCTGATGATTGAAGCGTATCCATGGTTACTTAAACATTCCATTCCAAAACCCTCCAGAAACTACAAAACCTGAAATAAAATGCATCGCCACTGGGATGGAAAGCAAAGGCTCTAAACTACGCACCAATATCAACTTTTTTACTTTGTACAGCTTTAACCTTCTTAAAGGGATATTTCATCTCATCTCCTAGTCATCCAGAGTGTTGTTGATTACAGCCTATAGGCCAGAGAAACGCCTCATTTGAAAGCTAAGACCTACAAAACTGAGCTAAGAATTTATTTTTCTTGCGTTTTCACTCTTTTATTGTAAATTTTGGGCTTTTTTGTCACATTTTTTTTGTCGCCTGTTTTGCTGCTTTTTCATCCTCATTTCTCGCTTTTGTCGCTATTTTGACGCTTTTTTTCCCCCAAGAGGCTTTTAGATTTGGGTAAAGCCAAACTGGAGAAAATGTGCTCGGTTAAGGGGGGGTTAAAAGGTTAACCTTTATTCACCAGGAGAACCTCACTGAGTTTATGGCTGCATCCGAAACCCTTAAATTGTAGCCTCTAAGTACTAACACTAGCAACTAATCCTTAACCTTTCATGGCTCAGCTGTTAGATCTCTATGCAGTTAGTGAACTAGAGCTTCAGCAGCATTTGCCCAATTCCACCGTCCTTACCCAGGGGAAGAGGAAGTGACATCACCAACAGCTGTTCTTCTTCTTCTTTAAAGTTCAGTGCAGGCCAAACAAAAGCGCATACCGCCCCCTACTGTATATTGTCCAACAACAACATAGTGTCCAAATAAAGACATTTAAGGAGGAAAATAAAATAAAATAAAGAAACATCCAAATGATCCTTCACATTTCCCTTTATTTTATCTCAACAGCTGTTTCATAAAGCTACAGTATGCAAATTAGCCATGTGGCTTAAGTTTCTACTAAATGAAGCAAAAGCACAAACTGCTTCATTTAGGCCATTTACTGAGGAGGCTCTTTAAAACCATGTGACTGAGCTGTGGGACGACAACATGTGTTTGTCACTTTTATAAAGTTTGGCTTGTGCAGAATCTTTTTTTTTAATTTTTATTATTATCAAATGTGCGCCTGTCAATCAACAGTGGTTGTGCATGAATCACTCCATGGTGGGGGCGAAGCCATGGGGGAGATTGGCGCAGTGGCTTATGGGATGGCACATGGCTCCTAATCGCCAGTGAGTTAGCATCAGAGGTCCCTATGCTAAAGTGGCTATGATAGTTAGCATCAGAGGTCCCTATGCTAAAGTGGCTATGATAGTTAGCATCAGAGGTCCCTATGCTAAAGTGGCTATGATAGTTAGCATCAGAGGTCCCTATGCTAAAGTGGCTATGATAGTTAGCATCAGAGGTCCCTATGCTAAAGTGGCTATGATAGTTAGCATCAGAGGTCCCTATGCTAAAGTGGCTATGATAGTTAGCATCAGAGGTCCCTATGCTAAAGTGGCTATGATAGTTAGCATCAGAGGTCCCTATGCTAAAGTGGCTATGACAGTTAGCATCAGAGGTCCCTATGCTAAAGTGGCTATGATAGTTAGCATCAGAGGTCCCTATGCTAAAGTGGCTATAATAGTTAGCAAACAGGCCACTTTCCCTAACTCCTTCCTAACTGGCAGACCAATTTGGACGCTTCTTGTCATGGCGGATGCTGACGCACATCCGGTTTGGCGTAAGACCTCTTACCAATTTACTGGTTTCGGATTGAGCATATAAATCTCTTTTCAAGAGTGTCTCATTTACAATATGGAGCTCATCTCCAAGGTTAAGTAATGAGGGAAAATGTGTTTTTTCCCTGCCCCTTTGTCGTCTGTTTGTTTGTTTGTTTGCAGAATCAAATGACTGATCCTGTTGTGATTGAGGGAGAGCTCACCTCTGAGCCGCTCCCTCAGAGTAACTGTGTAAGAGCTGTCCGACAGGTTTGTGACTGTACCAAAGCGTCAGAGCTACGTAAACGTTCAGGAATGTGGAGGAACAGCACTACAGTTTTATTCAATCACAGCTCTACAGGAACAGACTGACCTGCTCCTGTTGGTCACACCCAGCCCTGATAAACCCAGCCCTGCTCAGAGACAGGCCTGGTTTAAAAACAGAAGCAGCAAATCCACTTCCCGTTTCTGAAACAGGAAGTGGACGTTTCACTTCCTCTGCCTGAGTTTAGAGCGTTTTCACACTTTAAACCCGGTCAGAGGTAACAGCACGAGCCAGCAGGGGGCAGTGTGTCGAAGTCTGATCAAAACATAGAACACAGTATTAACAGTGTAGAGTCTTATGGAGCGACTAAAGAGCAGATGTTGTTAAAGTTTAGTCCCTGTGTATATTTGTCCCGCCTTTAGCCGCTGCTGTCTCCCACAAAGGAAATGACCATATTTGGATTACAGTGTCATCTCGGTCACAGCCTTTCGTTCTACACGTGGATACCAAACATGTCAGTACGTCACTAGACTCAAATCTCAACATTAGTCCCAGTTTAGTCCTGTTTCTTACACTGTAGTATCTGAAGTAGTCTGTGGTTCTTACCCTGCAGTATCTGAAGTAGTCCTGTTTCTTACACTGTAGTATCTGAAGTAGTCCTGGTTCTTACCCTGTAGTATCTGAAGTAGTCCTGGTTCTTACCCTGTAGTATCTGAAGTAGTCCCTGGTTCTTACCCTGTAGTATCTGAAGTAGTCCCTGGTTCTTACCCTGTAGTATCTGAAGTAGTCCTGGTTCTTACCCTGTAGTATCTGAAGTAGTCCTGGTTCTTACCCTGTAGTATCTGAAGTAGTCCCTGGTTCTTACCCTGTAGTATCTGAAGTAGTCCTGGTTCTTACCCTGTAGTATCTGAAGTAGTCCCTGGTTCTTACCCTGTAGTATCTGAAGTAGTCCCTGGTTCTTACCCTGTAGTATCTGAAGTAGTCCCTCTCCGTGAGCTTCTTGATTTTGGGGTAGATCTTGAAGTTGTTGAAGACGTCGATGCTCTCCACGTCACAGAAACAGTCGTCCAGTTCTCCGGTTAACTGCAGTTACCAAAACAAAACAGACACAAACATGAATAATAACAATCGTCAGAGAGAGCAGGGAGGGGGCGGGGTTTTTAATTATAACCGGTTTACAAAGGTGTAACGTCACACGAACACAACCCATTATGAACTATAGGTTGTTGTGACGTCATGTGCACGCACCCATTTGTTCAGCTGTAACTACGGCTGGATTAGAAACACAAAGAGCTTCCATACTTTGGTTAAAACGTCTTAAACATTTTCAATTCAACAGGGATCTTTCACAAAGGTAAGGTATGAAATAAATTGACTGTTAAAAATCTCTCGAAATACAGGTTGAGTATATCAACTACTAGAAAATATCAAAATTCTTGTTTTGAAAATATTCAAATTTACTAGAGTAGATAGAGCTGGGTGATTTACTCCCCCAAAAAATCTGCGATTTTTATATATAAAAAAACTCAATTTACGATTCGATTTCCCCCCCCATTTAAAACAAAATAACTGCAAACTATAAATATATTTAAAAAATATATATGTATTGTATTACAGTGAACCAACATAAACAAAACTGCAAAGGCAAACCCTTTAACTAAAAAGTCACTATGCAGCAACAAAGATTGTTAAACATCCAAATGATTTATACTGTATTTGGATTAAGCTAATAAAACACAAATCCTGAGGTAACTGAGGCACATTTGTACAGCAGGACCTTATTCCTCTAAGCAGAGGGCAGAGCTAAAAATAAAATAAATATCTAACAAAAAATAAAATAATAAAAAAAAATTATCGATTTTTTGAAAATATGAATCGATTTGACCTACCAACCAAATCGATTTTTTTCCCCAGCCCTACTAGAGAGTAAATCTCCAATGTTAAGAAACCATTACAAGTTTCAAAATTGCTGTTAAAAATAAACTTTACTGCGCTTATCCTCTCGCATGAACCGAGCATATTTTCCCCAGTTCAGCTTCACCCAAATCTAAAAGCTTCTCGAGAAAAACGCAACCAAAAAAAGTGTCAAAAAGCGATGAAAGTGCAACAAAAAAGTGGCACAAATGGACCAAAAAAAGCCACAAATGAGTAAGAAAAAAAAACAATGAAAAAGTTACAGCAACGACACGAGGAAAAAGTTCAGTTTAGATCAGTTTTGACAATAAACTGCGACAACACAATCTAAATGAAGACGTTTGCAGCACATTTTTGCACAATTCCGATATCGCTTCATCATCGAGAAAGTCCCCAAAAATATTGATATAAATTCGTTTTTTTGTCGATGTCGCTCTGCTCTATTTCAAATAAATGAAACAGCAATTTGGTAAAGCTGTTTTTTTATTTCTTGCAAAAGTTATGAACTTCCAAGACGTCACTTTGGCATAATTTATGACATTTAAAGGGATATTTCAGGATTTCTGACATTGGGCCTCATTTCCTAGTTATCCAGAGTGTTGTTGATGTCTGGAGATATTTTTTTCTTAAATTCATGCAGTTCTTATATTTGAAGAGTCTAGTGGCGCTAGGCTAGGGCAAGGCTAAAGCATTTCTATGGTATCAGTTAGCCTGCATTAAAAACAGTCTGACCCACTCCACAGTGCACCTGAGGTAAATCACTTATAACACCAGACTAACCATATAAATGTCTGTGTTAATAGAATAATGTTTGAAATATAACTGACCTTGTATCACATGAATTACCGCATTTTGAGGGACTATTTTCTCGCAGATCACTCCGCCGCTGCGTTAGCTTACAGCCACGAAGCTGATGCTGCTCAAATATAAGTTATTTTAAATGATTCTATTAACACAGACATTTATATGGTTAGTCTGGTGTTATAAGTGATTTACCTCAGGTGCACTGTGGAGTGGGTCACACTGTTTTTAATGCAGGCTAACTGATACCATAGACATGCACTAGCCTTGCCCTAGCCTAGCGCCACTAGACTCTTCAAATATAAGAACTGCATGAATTTAAGAAAAAAATATCTCCAGACATCAACAACACTCTGGATAACTAGGAATGAGGCCCAGTGTCAAAAATCCTGAAATATCCCTTTAAGAATTAGTTTAGGGTTTGTTTTTGTCGCACATTATTATGTTAAATCCTTGAGAACAGAAGATACATATGAACGAGCGCAAACAGCTGTCGACACGAGACACGACTCCTTTCTTTTCGCCTTTTGATTTTGGAATAAAGAATAATTTATGTAAAACTTTATCAGGAACAAATATATCATCATGAATAGTATTGAATTATTGACGTCGTCGCCTTTTACATTTATAACTATAGAATTTAAAAACTTGTTGATAGGTTCCTGTTGAGCCAAAAGAGGATTATTTAACCTACTTAAACCTTGTCTAAAAAGGCTGTATTTTTCATGACACGTCACAGCTGGAGCAGATGGAGCCACTCACCTTTGTCCACAGCGTTTCTCCCGTCAGCATCAGCGCAAAAGCATCAACGCCACGACAACAGCTGCCCGCCACATATCAGCCTCGAAATTACCACAACTTTACGATTGTCAGATCAGGTTTGGGAATGATTATAAATTTTAGATATCTTGACTGATTTTTTTGTTGTTGTCCAAGCTAATCAATAATTTTGCTGATTTTTGGTCCTAGATTCTAATTAAGTCCAAATTATGTTGAAGTTTAGTCATTGTTTTATCCAGTTATAATTCCTATTTCATCCTTGTCTTAGCTTTGTTTCTCTAGCACTAACTTAGCCTTGTTTCCCCCCAAAATAAACTAATATTTCTCCCTGAATTTGTAGCTACTGCTGTCCATGTAGTAGTTGTGATATTTGAGCCTGTCTTCCATATGCTCCAGCTGCAGTCTCTCAAACCCCGCCCCCCAAAACGCTCCGCCAATCGCGCTGTAGTTTCTGACAGCGACAACGCACGGGCGACAGCGGGTTAAAGCACTACACCTCCCACAATGCACCCGCGCCGCCGCAGCCAATCACGTTACACCACGCTTATTACACGTTTAAACCCATTTTCTGCTAAAAACACAGCCGGGAACGCAGCCAAGATAACGTGTACTTTTGCACAATGACGCTGCCGTGTAAAAGCGCTGACTCTGTTGGTTTTACGGATGAAAGCTAAACGTTTCACGGTTAATTTAGCTTATTAAGAGAGTTTCCCGTGGGACTAGCTAACGTTTGGCATTTCATCCGTGTCAAATACTACTGCCACCTCCAAAAACTGTCTATAAACGGCATAAAACTAACCCGAACTTACTCCTAATACTTATGTCGTCATTTGTGGTTTATTTCTGGATCCGAAAGGAAGAACAGATCATTAAACTGATGTTATAACACACTCATGAACCACAAAACGTCTGTATGTTGTTTATTTTAACCATATTCCTGTTCCTAATCTTTACCTTATCCACTTTAACAATACAAAAACTATATTTATTAACACAATCAGCACTTAAATATAACTAAAATCACCGAAGAATTACATTAAACCACCTGCTAACTATCCCAGCTCGGACGAAATGCCAAACACGTATGGAGTCACTCATTTCCTGTTTTCGTAAACCAATTTCAGGCAAATATTATAATAATTCGGCTACTTTTGGGGTTTATACTTTCAAGGAAATGACATGTGATTGTTTTGTGATTGTTTTATGCCGTTTTGTTTGAGATTATTCGGTAAATTCAGAAATACGTGCAGTTTTTAACGTTAACGTCTCGGAAGGTTCTAGAAAGGTTACCCTGGCAACGGCGACAGCGACAACTGCCCGCGAAACGATAAAAACACTGCGTTTAAACTTGTTAAAACGAGTTAAAATGAGCTAAAAATGCGGGGTTTGGAGGTGCTCACATGGCAGAAGCAGCTCTGGTCGTCGCTGGTTCGCTGTCCGCTGTGCTGGGTCTGCGGTTTGTTGTTGTCGTTATTGCTCTGGAACCAGCCCCAGCCGCAGCTCCCCAACAGCCAGGACACGAGCAGCACGGCGGCCGCCCGGAGAGTCACCTTCCACCACCACGACGACATCATCCTCCAGCGGGGACAGCGGCCACCACAGCCCGGGGAGGAGGCTCTGAGCGCGGCCACGGGGGGGAGGTCAGTCCCGTGGGAGGCGGAGAGAGGTGAGGACAGTCCGAGAATGTTATTAAAGAAGCGAGTGGTCAGAGGCATGAGGGGAGACAGCGGCGAAACAGCCCCCGAGAGGCGAGGAGCACAGCCCGAAAACAGGCGACATTCCGGGGGAAGTTTTGGAGCAGCGGTCGCGGAGGGGGAGGCTCCGGTCTGGGCTTCTTCAGCTGGAGCAGAGACGGCGGAGGAGAGGAGCACTGCCACCGTATGGTTATAGTAAGAATCTACTGGGCAAATACAGGAGAGAAGTGTGTGATATGGCCACGAAACTGTGAGTAACTTTAATTAAAACGGCTAAATCATAACGAGAACGAATTAGCTGTGAAACTTAGCATGAGCTAGCAAGCTACATGTTAAAATAGTAAATTAGCAAACTATAATCACGATTCGTGTCATTATAAGGCAATTCATGTGTGCTAAATCTAAAAATGATTTATATTTTATTTTTGGACGTTAGCTTTCTGCTTCTATCGCGATGTGCACGTCACATGAGAATACGGAGCGCTTCGATGCTAGCGAAAAGTAGAAATATATTTTTAAAGACTTGCTGACTTGATATTATTAAATATTTTGGGTTCAGTGGTACAGTACGCTGTTTAACCTCTTAACCCTCGCCTTAAAGGTGCATTATGCAACGTTTTATGTGGAAAGAAAAGTTTATATTTGTTAGTATTTAACCTTGTAGTGACCCAGCGGCTGTATGAGTGGTCAGCATGGCGCCTTTACTCTCCAGGATCAATTGTTTGGAAGGTTTTCACTGCTGACGGAGCCTCTCACCAGAAACCTACAAAACAATTGATCCTGTAGAGAATTTAAAATATAAAATAAGGCTTCATGATTTCAATCAATCAAGTATAAGTTTCAGCTTTATATCAGATGGTTCGGACCCCAGTTTTAAAACCATATGTTTCGTAATATTTTAGTTTGAGATTTAAACAGTTAAAAACATCCTAAAATGTATGTAAATGATAAAATTACACAATAACCATCAAAGTAAAAAGTGTGTAACTTTACCCCACCCTCCCCTATCTGCCCTGTCAACAGGAAAAGGTATACAAGTGTAATGTAATACTAAGAATAAAACAGACTTTCTCACTGGTAAGTTACTGTAGACAGGTTAATGATATAATTTTATTTTCTGACCAGTCTTTAACGAGAACAGCTCCACTGAGAGTTTATTAGAGGAGTGAAAGAGGGAGATGGACTAAGTATACCGGCTCCACTTTTTTTGGCCTGTTTTGAACTTTAAGAGAAAGATAAATAAAGGAGTCTCCAAATGGAAAACACTGATTTGTCTTAGCAAAATTAAGTCTTATGATTCATCCCTGACTTTATGGAGCTGTTTGTTGTGAGTTGAAATCAGCTGAGCCTCGACACTTCCTGGTTTAGAACTGGTCCGTCCTCCTCTCTGAGTCACATGTCTCTAAAGAAGAGGAAGTTACATTTAGGGAAGAGCCTCAGTCTGTTTCCTCCGTCTGCGTCTCAGGACTCTCTGGTAAGAACTCTTCTACAGTTCTTTGTATAAACTCTGTATCACGGTCTGATTTCTGAGGTTTAATCTGTTTAAACTTGTTTCTAAAGACTTGACTGAAGCCAAACATGTCTCAGCCAGTTTGTGCGTCTGTTCCTCTGTAGCACACGGCCCTGTAACACTGCAACAGTCAAAGAAACTCTTTTATTCCATGGATCTGAGGAGGTTGGACTTTGTCAGGTTTAGTTACTGATTACACTCGGGCTGTTTGTGTTTGTGTTATAGTGAACCCTGCTCTGTTTGTTCAGAATAAGAGAAAATAATATAGATATAACAAAACAGTCATTTTGGAAGGTAATCATATGTGTTAATGATTATACACTGATAATGTAGTGAGGGGTTTATCTTGTTATTGTTTCCATCCAAAAAGTGTCTGTATAAACTACCAAAGGTGTCAGTGACAAAGTAAATCTTCGACAGTACTGTATTTAAGTAGAGTTTTTGAGGATTTTTCTTTATAAGAGTTGTATTTGTGTTGAGAACTTGAGAACTACATTGAAAGGCTCCAACGTCCAAAGTCCATTTATCCAAAGGCGTAATAATGTACACTCTATGAACACCAGGTGGCGCTGTGCAGCTGTACTCTCAATGTCACGATGTCACGACAATAAAGAAGGTTTGTCCCTGTTGTGTTGCCGTACAGAGGGGAATTCAGGCACATTTTCATCGCAGCAACACTTACAGTATTTAAACAAATGTGTACTTTCTACTGTAAATACTTTACTCTTTGACTGCCACTGACAAATATTTCCATAATAAAAATGCCATTAATAGCGCGAGGTGCCACACCTGTACACTTGTCCCAGCCACGTGCAAAGAGGACTTAAATGGCTTTTGACAAAGGAGGTGGAGCACTAGCAGACAGGGAAAGCCCTACACACAGAGAACAACACTCCACACATAGAGCCAATACCAGGACCCCACTTTACACCGAACAGGGGAAGAAAGCCACTCCTCTGAATAAAATCCAGGACGAACTTGAAGAAGAAGACTTGAGACAGGATCAGAGTTAATGATAATAATAATAATAATAATAATGCATCGGTTTTATATAGAGCGTTTCTGGACACTCAAAGGCCCTGTCCCAATTCAAACCCTTGCCCTCGCTTTGAGCCCTTCCCCTTGATTTTGCGCGTTCCTGCGGAGGGCTAGGGTGTCCCAATACTTAGGGAGCAAGAGGAAGTGGCTATCTCCCCTCCACAGCGAGTCAGGTCAGGAGCAGACTTGCGGCCAAGGGAGTATAAACATGGCGGCTACCGTTGGAAGCAACAATTACTAATGTAAGAATATATACGCAATAAGCCTGTAAACATTCTGAAATGTGTTGGAATATCATAGTTAGATGTATATGCAATGGACTTTTAAGTTATAGTTTGAAAGTCGCTATTGACGACGTTCGTAAAAATGCCGAGTGCTTCGCCAGAGACTGCCCGTCAGTATACACTGACGGCCGGGTGTGTGCCCCGGTGTGTGTGCCCCGGTGTGTGTGTCCTGGTGTGTGTGTCCTGGTGTGTGTCCCGGTGCGCCCCGGTGTACATGTAGATGTTTCGTGCTTATTCAGGTTCTCAATCTACTGACTCTGATTCAAGCTTTCAGTAAACAGAAATGGTCTCAAGCTGAACTCTTTTTCCTGTGAGGACTGTTGCTTGTTTACGTTCTACTTGTTCTACTTGGGGCGACGGTGGCGCAGATGGTAGAGCGGGTCGTCTCATGATCGGTAGGTCGGGGGTTCGAATCCCGCCTCCTGAAGGTGCACATTGTCGTTGTGTCCTTGGGCAAGACACTTCACCCTCCTTGCCTCCAGTGTCTGCGTACACTGGTGTGTGAATGGGTGAGTGGATCCTTACTGTAAAGCGCTTTGAGTGCCTAATGAAGGTGGAAAAGTGCTATATAAGTTGAGACCATTTTGTGTGACACAGATGATTATTGATTGAAAACAGTAATGCATCATGTTTAATCGTTTAACAATAGACTGGATGTAAACTATACGATCTGAATGTGTAGGTCGTCTTGTTTTTAGACACAATGGTAGTTGGCAGCTAAGTTGAGCCAAGTGCCAAAATTAAACGAAACAACAACCTGAAACATCCCGACCGTCACAAACATACGGCGAACGCGTCTGCTGTTTCGTATATTTCCTCTCCGTTGATTTATCAAACGTAGATAAATCGTAGATAAATCAAACGTAGATAAATCAACATGGCACCCACAAGAGGCAGGAGCTACGTATTTCTTGTTATTGTAGTTTATGTGTATAAACTCTGTATTACCGCTATCTACTAGACTGGGGTGAAATCAGACACGTCGATGTTGCGCGTGACGTAAGGAACACGTTCTTTGCCGCAATTTGCATATTAGTGTTGTCCCATTGCTTAGGGAGAATCTTCACTTGCACTTCCCTCACTGAGGGCACTTTACTGTGGAGGGAACTCAAGTGTTCTCAGAGCAAGTGAGAGAAATGGGACAGGGCCAAAGACACTTTACATTGCACTATTCATTCACTCCATACTCAGTGGTAGTAAGCTACTATTGTAGCCACAGCTGCCCTGCTTGTGTTTAAGTCCCTTCATGGTCAGGCACCAAAGTATATTTTGACATGTTAGAGCCGTATGAACCATCTCGGGCCCTGAGATCCTCAGGGAGGGTCTCCTGGTGGTTCCCAGAGTTACCACCAAACACGGTGAGGCTGCGTTTCAGTTCCACGCAGCAAAGGTCTGGAACAGCCTCAGTGAGGCCGTGAGACAGGCCTCAACCCTGAGTTTAATCCATGTTGAAAACACACTTATTTACTGCTGCCTATGGTAATTGAACCTATTTTAACTCATTTAAATATATACATATATGTATACATTATATATATATATATATATATATATATATATATATACACTCACCTAAAGGATTATTAGGAACACCATACTAATACTGTGTTTGCCCCCCTTTCGCCTTCAGAACTGCCTTAATTCTACGTGGCATTGATTCAACAAGGTGCTGAAAGCATTCTTTAGAAATGTTGGCCCATATTGATAGGATAGTATCTTGCAGTTGATGGAGATTTGTGGGATGCACATCCAGGGCACGAAGCTCCCGTTCCATCACATCCCAAAGATGCTCTATTGGGTTGAGATCTGGTGACTGTGGGGGCCATTGTAGTACAGTGAACTCATTGTCATGTTCAATAAACCAATTTGAAATGATTGGAGCTTTGTGACATGGTGCATTATCCTGCTGGAAGTAGCCATCAGAGGATGGGGACATGGTGGTCTAAAGGGATGGACATGGTCAGAAACAATGCTCAGGTAGTCCGTGGCATTTAAACGATGCCCAATTGGCACTAAGGGGCCTAAAGTGTGCCAAGAAAACATCCCCACACCATTACACCACCACCACCAGCCTGCACAGTGGTAACAAGGCATGATGGATCCATGTTCTCATTCTGTTTACGCCAAATTCTGACTCTACCATCTGAATGTCTCAACTGAAATCAAGACTCATCAGACCAGGCAGCATTTTTCCAGTCTTCAACTGTCCAATTTTGGTGAGCTCGTGCAAATTGTAGCCTCTTTTTCCTATTTGTAGTGGAGATGAGTGGTACCCGGTGGGGTCTTCTGCTGTTGTAGCCCATCCGCCTCAAGGTTGTGCGTGTTGTGGCTTCACAAATGCTTTGCTCCATACCTCGGTTGTAACGAGTAGTTATTTTAGTAAAAGTTGCTCTTCTATCAGCTTGAATCAGTCGGCCCATTCTCCTCTGACCTCTAGCATCAACAAGGCATTTTCGCCCACAGGACTGCCGCATACTGGATGTTTTTCCCTTTTCACACCATTCTTTGTAAACCCTAGAAATGGTTGTGAGTGAAAATCCCAGTAACTGAGCAGATTGTGAAATACTCAGACCGGCCCGTCTGACACCAACAACCATGCCACGCTCAAAATTGCTTAAATCACCTTTCTTTCCCATTCTGACATTCAGTTTGGAGTTCAGGAGATTGTCTTGACCAGGACCACACCCCTAAATGCATTGAAGCAACTGCCATGTGATTGCTTGTTTAGATAATTGCATTAATGTGAAATTGAACTGGTGTTCCTAATAATCCTTTAGGTGAGTGTATATACATACATATATAATGCTTTTTATTGTGTTTGCGTGTTTTGGTGTTGCTGTGAGGCACATTGAGTTGTCTTGTAAATGAAATGTGCTGTACAAATAAATTTGCCTTGCCTTGCCTTAAAAACTGTTTTTAAAAGTGTGATTTCTCCACTTTTTGCCAATGAATGACTGTTCTTGATAAAAACCACCGTTGTTCATTTGCCAATTTAAAAGTAACAGATAAACCTATATTAAAATACGTTTCTTTTTTTTTCAAATGAAAGTAGAGACTTTTGTTTCGGTACAGAGCATGTGGTTATCAGAGAATTACAACATTTTCTGCGGGACAGCGACGATTACTGAAAATGAGCAGAAATCCTGGCAGGCAAAGAGTTAAGTATTTTCTACAGGAAATACTTTGCACTTTCACTGAAGTAATTATTTGACTGAGCAATAGTTTTTATTTATTTATTTATTTCAGTCAATATCTTCACACAGACACAATTACAATAAAACGTGGAAAAAAATGAAATAATGACTGAAAAGGGTTTTGGCTGAAGTGAAACACTTATCTAAAGCCAAACCCTACTACAGCTTAATTGCAACTTAAAGCGCCAAGCATACAACAGTTTTACCTCTGCAAAATGAGAACAAAAAAAAATTGTATCAATTGGTTTCATGTTGATTCACACAAGTCACACAGTCACAAGTTCAATAGATTTAGCTCGAATCAGTCCATTATGTTGTAAAGACAAATATACTGTACACTAGAGAGTTTATCTGTGATTTATTTCAATTCTGTATAACTGCTAATTATATTAGATTTGATTTTTTTTTTAAAGTGTTTAACGATGTTAAGTTTTTTAAGGTGTCATTCAGACTATTCCATACATTTACTCCTCTGACTGAAACACATCTGGCTTTGGTGTTTGTTCCAAATAAACTTTTCTGATAGATATGAGTTCCTCTTAGATTATAGCCAGTCTCTCTGGGTTTGAACCTTTCTTGAATACATTCAGGAAGCTTATGGTTATGAACCTTATACATAACAATAGCTGTGCTAAGATCAACTAAATCATTTAGTTTTAGTATTCTTAATTTTATGAACAAGGGATTTGTTGGGGCATAATAATCTGCATAATTGACTATTCTGACCGCTTTTTTTGCAGTATAAAAATAGGTTGGATTGCATTTTATAATTATTCCCCCAAAGTTTCACACCATAATTTAGGTATGGAAGAATGAGAGCATTGTATAGTAAGTGGAGTGATTTTGGTTTACAACTGCCTTGATTTTACACAATATGCCAATTATTTTTGATACTTTAGATTTCACAAAATTTATATGCACTTTCCAATTTAATCTTTCATCAACATGCACTCCCAAAAATTTTGTATGACACACCCTCTCGATTTCCATTTGGTTGATTTTTAGTTTTTTTGAATTATCGATTTTCTTGTTACCGAATATAATATATTTGTTTTATTCACATTCATTGATAATTTATTGTAGTCAAACCATCGTTTTATCAATTCAAGTTCATTTTCAACTGTATGCACTGTTCAATATTATGTCCAGAACAATATAGGCAGGTGTCATCAGCAAACAGAATGCACTGCATGTTCTTAAGGACTCGACAGATGTCATTAATGTACATGATGAATAATTTTGGCCCAAGAACAGATCCCTGCGGAACACCGTGAGTTATGGTGTGTTTTTCAGAAATAACATGATTAATTTCTACATATTGCTGCCTCCCACTTAGATAACTCTTTAACCATTCATATGCGACTCTCTGAAGCCATATCTTTGCATTTTTGATAAAAGTAATTGGTGATTAATTGTGATGCCAGTGAGAAAAGACTGATTAAAGATGTGTGTTAAAGGTATAACAATGCTAGGTATAATCTCCTTTACCAGCATCATATCAAAATCAGAACTGTCGGTGGACCTCTTACTCTTAAATGTATTCACAATATTTATAATTTCATTATCATCTACACTTCTAATAAAGAAAGAATTTAAGTTACTTTGGATATTACTTATGTCCACTTCCATGGTTTCTGGTGGTGGAACAATTTCTTGGGCTAGAGTGGGCCCAACATTGACAAAGAATTGATTAAATGCATTTACTATTCTGTGTTTTTATTCATGATTTTTCCATCTTTAACCTAATATTTGGGATAATCAGCTTTTTTGTTTTTGTTTTAAGTATACCATTTAGAACTTTCCAAGTACCTTGTGTATTATCTTTCTGTTTCTCTAGTAGTTCATTATTATATTTTTTTTGGCTTGATCTTATTATGTTGGTTAATTTATTTTTATATTTTTTATATCTTTCTTCAGCTTCTCTAGATCGTGATTTTAAAAATAATTTATAATAATATTTTTTCTTTTTACACGCATTAGCAATGCATTTAGTAATCCACGGTTTGTTTTGATTGTTTGCCAGGTGTTTGTCTCCACGTCTGACTGGATAGGTCAGCCCTTAAGGCAGCCATGGCTTCAGGAGTTCTATGTCTCACCATTTTATAATAGTGATTGGGATGTACTTGATATATCATACCTACTGAGTAGCTTATGAAAAATACTGAACACTGGAAGATGATCGGTAATATCGTTTATGAGTAAGCCAGCAGTGGTTTGTGTTTGAAAACTATTGGTAAATATATTATCTATTAATGTTGCTGTTTCAGCTGTAAGTCTTGTGGGTTTGGTGATTAGTGGGAATAGATTATTGCTATACATAGTCGTAGTGAACTCATTTGTTTGCATATTATTATGAGGATTTAAAAGATTTATATTAAATCACCACAGACAATATGTATCTTTTTTAAGTTATTGAATAAATTATCCATAATTTGATTAAATGTATCAATACATGATCCTGGTGTCCTGTACAGACAACTAACAACAACATTTTTGGATTGTTTTACTTCGATTTCCACGGTTATGCACTCTATAACTCCATCAATTGCGAATGACTTACTATTAACAAGATTACCTCTCAGATCCATGTCCACATATAATGCCACCCCACCACCTTTTTTATTAGATAGAGCTCATATCCTTCTAGTTCTACTTCAGCTGCTTTATCTGTATCTAACCATGTCTCTGACATTGCTATAACTTTAAATGTATTAAGTTTACTAAGATATTCTTTGATATTATCATAATTTTTGTACAGACTCCTTCTGTTGAAATAAATTACACTTAATGCTCCTTCCATGTCAACAAGATTAAACTGTTCATCAGAGTAATACTTAGTCCTTTAATATGTCATTATAAAAGTGATTATCTGGATCTATATTGTCGCCAAACTCATTTGTTTTATAGTTCACAGTATCAAATAAATTTAAGTTCATATGTTCGATGTGTGATTCCAATTCATTTCTATCCAAATTAACAGTATATTCTCAACTTCATCTCCAGATACCACTGTCAATTCACACTCCTCATCAGCCATCTTATTTATATTTGACATTATATAAATTAAACGTTTCCTTGCAACTGTACACGCCCGTACACATGCATTCGCCCACACAAACACTCACACGCCCAAGCACACACACATACACTCGTAGAGAAAAAATTATGAAAAAAAGAAGAAAATTATATAATAATAATAAATTAAAAATGACTTGAATTCGTGACCACAGCAAGCACAATTGTTAGTATAATTTACCCAAAAATGTAATCTTGATGTAAAAGAAATGCTCCTGTCCTGTTTAACACAATCCATTGTTTCCAATAAAGGTGTCAAAGTCACTGTCCTTTTACTCCGTCCAACTTCCAAAAAGTAAATCCATAGGTTACTAAATATTATCCGCGCATAATCCACGTGAATTAGGTATCGAATCCATTTCCACGCGTAGTCAAAAAGCAAATAAATAGTGATGGGATTTTTGGCTATTTGAAGATTTTTGGCTATTTGAAGAGAGCCGTTCACTTTAAACAGCCGTTCAAAAGACTGACTCTAAAAAATAGACTAACATATTTAGATAATTTATTCATTAGATATTCAATGTGTTTTTTTGTTTTTTTTCAATTTAAATATCCATTTATGTATACTCCAAGGAATTTAGTGCTCTCGACTCTCTCAATTGCTCTACCATTTATTTCAATCTGTATCTTATCAATATTTTTACGGCTTCTATTTGAACAAAATATAATAACATTTGTTTTATTTATATTTAGGGAGCGTTTATTACATTTAAACCAATTGTTTACTTTGACTAATTCACAATTTACGGTAGTTTGGAGGCTGTCAGGGTTTGTTTGTGACAGAAATAAATTAGTGTCCTCTGCAAAGATTACCTTGTGGAGGATAGTTGTGAATTCAACAAAGTCATTTACATATAATATAAAGAGAAGTGGTCCTAATATGGAGCCCTGTGGAACTCCGCCTGTAATAGTTTTACTTAGAGATTTGCTGTTATTTATTTGCACATATTGCTCCCTTTCAAATAAGTAACTTCAGAACCAACTGAGCGCAATCCCTGACACCATAATGTTGTAATTTACCCAATAAAATTTCAAAATCAATGGTTTCAAACGCCTTTGATAAATCAAGGAAAACACCAATTACACACTCACCTTTATGATTAGCGTCATTGATTTGTTCAATTAGATCGAGGATTGCCATACAGGTGGTATTCTTCCTCCTGAAGCCATATTGGGATGGGATGAGTACTGTATATCCAGTTTGTTGGTAAAATTGATATAGGTCGATAATTTTGTAAGTTGTTTTTGTCACCAGCTTTATAAATTGGTATAATTTTTGCAATCTTAGTAATTTTAGGTACCACTCCATGGAGCAGAGAGAGATTTATACAATAGACAAGCGGATCTAAAATTTCATGTACAATTAATTTGACAATTTTACTACATACATCATCCACACCGGCCGTGTGGGAATTTTTCATGTTCATAACAATTTTGAAAACTTCTGATTTATCAGTAGGTATAAGAAAAAAAATGAGTTTAAATAGTTACCTTTGAGGTAATGTTGGTATGTGGTTCCCCCTTATGGAGTTATATTTCCTGGTTAAATAAAGGTCAAATAAAATAAATATTATTCGAGAGTGTTTCACCTATAGAATTGAAGTAATTGTTAAAACTGTTGCCTAGAACATCATCATTTCATTTGGTTTGGTTTTGGTGTCAGGAAGGACTGTAGATATTTTTACCCCGGCTGAGTACATTATTTAATACTTTCCAGCATTGCTTTTGATCACCACAAGAAACCTTAATAAGATCAGTATAATAGTTCCGCTTACTTGCTTGTATCACATTAGTTAATTTATTTTTATATTTAGTATACTTTTCTTTATTTCCATCAGTTGGACTTTTGATGTAGCGTTTATAGAGCTTATTTTTCTTATTAATTGACTTCAGTATATCCTTATGCTAACGCCTCCGACGCCTCCAAAGCATCAGGTTTACATTGAAAATACATGGCGGACGCGCCTCCGGGAGCGTCGAGAGGCCCCGCTGCGCGTGACGCGCCACCTGTGCGGCGCGTTTAGAAGATTTTCGCGCCTCGGACGCGTTGGAGGCGCGTGACGGGTCTCCAACGCGTCACGCACCTCCAACGCGGCCGACGCTAGAGTTGGGAATGTTGAACTTTTTCGAGAAATTCGCGAGCGTCGACCAATCAGGAGCTTTCTCCAACAGTGACGTAGTGACGCATTTCACGACAGGACTGTAGGACCGGGAAAACTCACAACAGATCATCAAGTATGGAGGACAAGTTGATTGTGGCGGTCTGTGCTCGTTCAGAGCTGTTTAACCCCGCGGACTACAGCTACCGTGACCGAAATAAAAGAGACCTTGCTTGGAGGAGGGTTAGCGAGGAGGTTGGTGTGCCGGGTAAGTAATTTAAACTTTTCACAATAGTAAATATTTCCCCGCGCAAAATCTGTAATGTTCGAGCAACTACTAGTACTTTTCCCGCTGACGAGTTGATGTGTTTATTCAGTGGAAGTATGTAAAGCGCGGTGGAAGAGTCTGAGGGACACATGTACAAAGGAATACAAGAAGGAGCAGGCGAGATTGAAGAAGAGTGGTGCAGAAGCAGGGCCAGTGCAGAGGTGGAAGTACCTTGCGGTCCTGTCCTTCCTCGAGCCCTTCATCACCCCGTGCAAAAGCTCAGGCAACATGCCGAAGCGAAGGGCCGAGGAGGAGCAGGCCGTAGGGTACAACCACCCGGAGGAAGAGCCAGAAGAAGCAGCAGCAGGGCTGTCAGGTGCTGAAGGTCAGATAAGATAAAATAAGATAAGATAAGATAATCCTTTTTTTTTTTTGTCTGTGGTCATGCAGCATGACCAAGGTCTGTGGTCATGCTGCAAACAAAGACCTCGAACAGTTTATGACCCCCAGTTTTCTGACTTTTACTTATATATTTATTTAGATTAATTACTTTATTTTAATGCTTATTTTTATTACATCATGGCTAGGTGAAAATAGACTATTGGCTAATTCTGGCTTTTTAAACCAGATTTGATCATGTGTTGTATGAAATTTCACTTTCCACTTTCAAATGAACTAATCAAATGTAATTAAGTGCAAAATACACATGCTATGAACTAATTGTATTTGTTTTGTCCTTGACAGAACCATCTGGCACAGAGCCTGACGCAGCCACCACCACACCGGGCTCAGAGACCCCTTTGCCTGAGCTGCCTGCTGCTGCTGCTGCTTCTTCTGTGAGGGCTGGCACTTCCCCTGCTTCTGCACCTACAGGTGTGGCTGTTTTTTATTTTTTCAGATTTTATTTTAATTCTTATTACAGGTCAGTGCATATAAACCAACTGTGTTACTGCATAATATGCCAAAATTATCCAAAAGGCTATTATATCATTGTAGACCTTAGACAAATGTACAGAGAAACTACAAGATGTCAAGGCACTACAGGTGGAAAGGAGCATTTGTGCTTTGACCTGATATAATGCATCTTTCTTAAATGAAAAACATAATACAAAAATACCATATGCAATAAATGTACAGAAGAAATACACGCAAGGGCTGCCACAAGATGGCAGCTGTAGTGTTTAATGCTGACATATTGGATTTTTTTTTTAGGAGCCAATTTTTAAGGTGATTGCTAAAGAAACTAAATGCATCTTTAGTTACAGATTTACCTTCTGAGATATTACAGTTTGTAAATGTAGGAATTTTACTAAATCTATGCTAAGTGTTTGAGTTCACAGATATGATATGAGTTTGCTCAAAATAAATAATAATTTGACTAATAACTGTAATGTTTATGAGTTCATTGTTAGAAAACACATCATTTAAAAGTTGTTTATATATTAACAAATTCTACACACTCTGCCTTTAATACAGAATTTAGTTGGTCATTTTTTTGTGAAACATGCTTGACTTTTCAACATTCTCATTGCCCTGTCTTCTTTGAAGGCCCACAAAGGAAGAGAGCCCGGCAGAGGCCCCAGCCCACGACCGTAGAGCCGCCAACGGAGTGGGAGCGGGAGATGCTGGCGACTCTACGGGCCAAAGCAGCCGCACCATCCGAGCCCTTCTCTGATGACAAGCACTTCCTGCTTTCTCTCCATCCTCTCCTGCAAAAGGTGGCACCTGAGTCAAAAGACTTCGTCAAATGACTTCGTCAAATTTCAGATGCACACTTTTATATGAAAGCAGCACTGTTTTGCTTAATTTGGAACCATTGGAGGGGGCGACAGTGGCGCAGATGGTAGAGCGGGTCGTCTCATGATCGGAAGGTCGTGGGTTCGAATCCCGCCTCCTGACCGTGCACATTGTCGTTGTGTCCTTGGGCAAGGCACTTCACCCACATTGCCTCCAGTGTCTGCCTACACTGGTAGCCCCCTAAGAGAGACCAACAGGCCCGGTTTGAACCGTGAGGCCGTCCTTCCGTGGACCCACCACCTGCAGAAGGAGCCATGGGGGGCTGGTGCAATGTGATTTGGGCAGCTCCGGCGGCTGCCCCACGACCCGGCAACGGACAAGTGGAAGAAAATGGATGGATGGATGGAGAGCACAGAGTAGTTTTTTTTTTTTTGACTAAACAAGGTGACACCTTTTGCAGGGGAGGAACCAGACTTGTGTGTCCTTCCCTCTTCCACCGCACCTCCTCCAAGCAAGGTCCTTTTGTATAGCTGTTTATATGTTGTTATTTATTTCATTTTGTTCTTACTTTTATTAAAAAATAATTCAAACCACAAATTTGTTCTTCTAATTTAAGCCCACCATTATTACCTTTCATATAATACTGGCAGAAAAGGCTATTTTCAATAATTTTACATATTTACTTTTTATAAGAGCTGACTGGGTTTATAAACGAAGAAAAAATAATAATTAACACTTAAAAAAACATGGACAAGAGCTATAAAGTTGTTGACAGTATGTTTTATTCATTTCACCGTATTCTGTTGTGACAACCTTGTAATTTGGGACAAGCTTGAATGTGCATGTTGTGATGAACCTGAAGTCGGACGCAGCAGCGGAGTCTGGCAGCCATTACCTGCAAACAGAAGGTATACAAGTGAACAGAAAAGTGCATATAACTATGGGTTTGGACTATGGCCAGGAAAAATGTCTACAATTTAATAATCCAGAGGCTCACTATATTATAAATGAAGTTAGGCTCTTAGTTTTTCGTGGGTGGCTCTTAAAAGAGCCGTTGTGGGTCAGTCCTGTGGTGGACATGACTATTCTGTCGGCTGCCATGGCAGTGCTCCCTCCTCTCAGAAGTGGGCCATGAACACTTCCCTCGTGGCCACTGCCTGTCTGGTCGCGTTGTTGGCGCCCATCCGCCGCACACCTGGAAGTGGTTCTTCTCCAGTAGCTGCAGTACCCCTCAATGCAGGTACCTGCCCATCTCCAGCCATCCTCATGAAGTTGTGAAGGACACAAGTGGCCTTCACACACTTCTCTACAACTTCTGGGAAGATTTCCAGGTGACGGCGAAACATCCTCCACTGCGCAGACCAAATCCCGAATGCATCCTCCACCACCAGCCGGGCCCGGGAGGCGGTAATTGAAGACGCGCTGCTCTGGGGTAAGGCCGCCACGTCCAGGGAAAGGGCGCATTAAATTTCTGCGCAGCGGAAAGGCCTCATCTGCCACAAAGACATGGGGCTGGGGTCCTCTGTGGTCAGCTCCAGGTATGTGCTGGTCAGGAGGCAGGTCGAGTGTGCCCTCACACAGAGCCTGACCAAAGGCGGAGTTGGCCATGATCCCTCCATCACTGGATCTGCCGTACCCTCCCACATCTATGACCCTGAACCTGTACTGGGCATCCACTACAGCAAGGAGAACCAAGGAATGGTGCCCCTTGTAATTAAAGAACATGGAGCCAGAGTTGCGGGGCGCCTTCAGAGCCACATGCTTCCCATCAATAGCACCACAGCACAAAGGGAAGTTCCACCTGACCTCGAACTCCTCCGCAATGGACCTCCACTCCTCTGCTCCAGGCACAGCCATGAACTCCTCCACGAGGTAGTCCCAGATGGCTGTCACACATCTGGGATGATCATGGAGACAGTGGAAATGCCCACCCTGAAGCTCGCCGCGATGGTCCTGTACGAGTCCCCAGTGGCAAGAAACCTGCAATTAAAAATAATAATGTACATATTAATTAAATCACAAAATGTATATAACTACAATCTTGATTTTTTTACTATTAATTTGTTAAAAAGCATAACCTTGACAACACCCGGGCAGGATAAAATACGTTGTAACTAGTAGTATTCTCTTTGCAGCACATGTAAAGTAATCATAGACACCATTTTGTTGCGTATACTGTTTTCTGAGCTATTTAATTGTGAATAAGTTGAAAAATGGCACACTTTGCAAGTATTTAAGAATTCAGAATAATGGGGTAAAAAACACTAACCGGAGACAAATGGACAGGCGCTCTTCTGCTGGAATAGAGCGCCTGTACTTGGTGTCCTGGTAGGAGACGCGAGCGCCGATGCGGGTCAGCAGGTCGTCAAACTGGGCCCGGGAGAGACGGAAGTACCGCTGAAACCGACTCTCGTCCGAGCGCAGCTCTTGGAGCAAATGGTGAAACTCACCAAACTCTGAACGCCTTCGGACTATCTGGTGAATCCAGACACGTCGCCGATGCGCCCTCTGACGACGTTGTCTGGCTTTATTTAGAAGATAAAGCCAAGCCACTCTCTCGATATCATCCATGTTGGAAAACTACCGGCAACAGAGAAGCCCCTCCCCAAAACGCTCTCTTCCCAGTTGACGTGCGGCCAGGGCGTCTTGACGCTCGGTGACATTTGTGACAAGCGTCTGACTTCAGTAAGCACAAGCGTCCAACTACAGACTTGAGGCGCGTCTTTGACGCCCAGGAGGCGTTCGGTCTGAACACGGCATTAGTGAGCCAGGCGTTTCGCTCTTTTGTATCAGTTTTTATATTATTTTCTGGTATTGTAGTGTTAATGCTGTCAGTTATTTCATTGATAAAAGCATTATAGGCTTCACTAATATTTCACTCATAAAAAAATAAATGCGGGTTTATAAAAATGCATTGATACTAAATTTACCAGTTTTTATTATTTTTTTTTTGCGTCTGTGGGCCAAGTTTATGTAAAAAAAAGAAAAAATTAGGTTTTAGGGTTAAAAATGGCCCTATAACACTGAAATTCCTGAAGTGGATATTATTTGGTGAATTGGGAAATGGTAGAGGCTAGAAGTTAGAGTGGGTGCTGTTTTTGAAATATGTATTCTTTTTTATTGAGAGCATATAGTTATACTCGTGGTCCTTTTATGAAGACAAACTAAAGATGGAACCTACAATTATTTTAATTTTAGGAGTAAAATATTAGAGAAACAAAATGGGGTCACAAATGACCCCAAAGGACCACGAGTGTAACTATTTGCTCTCATTCAAACGTATGAGAAAATTAAAAATGGCACTAATACTAAATTTGGATTAATTTCTACGGAGCCCTGGAAGTGACATCAGACAAAAACAATTTAGGGGTGGAAATTATTATTATTATTTTATAGATGAAATATGAAAAAAAAAAAAATCCCCCCACATTTTGGCCCTCATTTATCAACATTGTGTAAAAAAACAATGTTTTCTATGTAAAAAAAACTGCTTTCCGCTTAGATCTTATCGTACGCAAGCGTAGCTGATAGTAAATTCCATGGAGAAATCCCAGCGTCATTTGAATGAAACGCCCAAAAATATTCACGTATGAGGAGGCCTCACCCATAATAATAAAAAGTGACTTTTATTAAATAAGCCGTAGGCCTAAATAGCCTATATAAAAAAGGGTTAGACCAGAACCTAACGAACCCGTCCGGACCAAAGACAGCCCTACGAGACATGCTTCGATCATTCCCCTGCTGAGAGGAGAGCGCGCGGTCACCAGACCCTGTGCGCTGCTCAAACCCGGACCTTACGAACCCGTCCGGACCAAAGAAAGCTGTGGAGCTGTCGAAGGATTTGTTTGACGCCCGGGCTACTCGCGAGCACGGAATACAGTCCACCGACTCAAACCAACCAGAACACGGAGCATGGCCTCGCGGCGCAGACCCAGGTGAGTCCCGGTGTCCCGGTACACGGCAGGGTGTAAGGCGGGTAATCCACACAAAGTTTGCGCATGCAGCGGTATTTTGTTAAAAACAAAAAACAAAACATGAATATAAAAAACACGATGAGCGTCTCTGTGGCTGCAGTCCAGGTTCTAGTGTCCGTGGCGTGGAGGAGCATGTTGATTTGTTGTGAAAACAGGAAGAAACCTCCCTCTCTCCCTTAATTTTTCACCTTTTTCTGCGACCTGCATTTGTGGTTTCTGTGTTCCACATTGTTTTTCTGGATACATTTTGTACATCTTTGCCGAGTTTTTGTGGAGGTTTGGTGGATTTGTTTACTTTGAGAGTCCAAATGGTCCTGAAGAAAGCAGCTTTTTAAAGGTAAACAAAATGCTAGCTTTTCAGCTAAACCCATTTGAGACCTAGAGAGTTCTTCTGAGACACTGAAGAGGCACCAAGAGCTGCAGCACAGAGGAGGCGTCACAAGAGGATCTACAGGAAACAAGTAAGGGACAAAAGAGGAGATGGTGAAAGACTGGAGGAGGGAGCTGCAGGAGGAAGGAGGAGGAAGAGGAGCCGACCAGTGCAGGACACCACGCTCTGAAACAGGGACAAACCCAGGAGGCGGTGCACCGTTTCAGAAGATCAGAGGAGACAGAGGGCAGCCAGCCAGGTTTCTTCCGAGTGCTACAGTTCCCCCGACCTCCAAGGTCATGCGGGTCAGGTTGACTCACAGTGGCAGCGCGGCTCAGCCGCAGCAGCTCAGGACTAACACCTGAACACTATTTCGTTGTACACTTGTACAATGACAATAAAGCACTAACTTACTTACATGGAATCAAGTCTGTCCATAAACATTAACGCTGTAGCCTTGTTTCATGTTTAAATCACTAATGTGGATTATGTGCAATGTGGCAATGCAATTCATGCTGTTAAAAACTGTTTTCCAGCGCTGTTTAGTGTTTAGTTAAAATTGGTGTATCATGAGGATCTGATAAATGCCAAAACATACACCCCACATACACTCTGATTTCACCGTACGCAAGTTTGATGAATGAGGGCCATTATCTCGGGGGAACGAGATATTACGTTGGGGGAATATATATACAAAAATAAAAAAAACTCTATCTCACCCTCCGCAGGCGGTCTCTTTTTCCTCCAAGCTCGGTTATTTAATTAGAGCCCTGTTCTCGCATCTCGCCCATTTCCGCCTTGTTCCAGTAGCCCATTTTTCATCGAGGTGCTCTGGTTCCCCAGCACCTGACGCTGACCTTGTTTGGCCGGGCAACGTCTGAGCCGGCATGTCATTCATTTCATTGTCTCTCATCATTGTATGAGGTAGGCGATGGCGTGAAGGATCTTGCCTAAGGACCCACACGGGGTATATATATATATATATATATATATATATATATATATTGATTTAAAAACAACAAAAATTGAATTGAATATTATCGCGGGGATGACATACTGTAAATATGTCAGAGGAATTAGATAATTATCCCGAGATAATATGGAATACCCACCTCCCCCACCCCCCAATATAATATCTCATTCCCCCGAGATAATATGTGGTAGAAACAAGAAAAGAAATATTGCATTAAAAAAAAATAAAAAAAAGTTTCCACCCCCCACATTTTTTTTGTCTGATGTCACTTCCAGGGAACCGCAAATTCAACTTTGAAACTGACCAGATAGTCCGAGTTATCCTCAGAATTATTATTATTTTTGTATATTTTATGTTTGTTCAGGATTTTGTGTTTTTTTATTTTTAATTTTTTACAAATGGAAAAACAACAACAACAAAAACAACAACATTTTGTGTGAGACCCATTAGTCTGAAGTTACACTAAATATAGAACCCAAATTCATCAAATAATTATATTTTATGCCTGAAATATTAGAGAAGCAAAAAAAGGGACCAGGAGTGTAACTCTGTGGAAAGGAGCACACAAAGGTTAACTTGTCCCAAATGTTTTTTCAGAAATGGCGTCTTCGACACAGAGCAGCTCTGAGGAGCAGTTCCTGTGCTCCATCTGTCTGGAGGTGTTCTCTGAGCCCGTCTCCACTCCATGTGGACACAACTTCTGCAAATGCTGCATCTCTCAGACCTGGGACACTAATGAGAGCTGCTTCTGCCCCCTGTGTAAAGAGGTCTTCTCCATCAGACCACAGCTGAAGAAGAACACCTTACTCTCTGAGGTGGTCTCTCAGTGGAAACTAGAAGAAGAACGTCGGTCAAAGCGAGTGTCCAAACCTGTAGAAGTCCAGTGTGACGTCTGCTCTGAGCCCAAACTGAAGGCAGTGAAGTCCTGCCTGGTCTGTCTGTCCTCGTTCTGTGAGAGCCACCTCCAGCCTCATCTGACAGTGTCTGGGCTGAAGAGACACCAGCTGATGGAGCCTGTGGACGACCTGGAGGACAGGATGTGTCCCACACACGACCAGCCCTTCAATCTCTACTGCAGCACTGATCAGAAGACCATATGTGTGGTATGTTCTGTCCTGGAGCACAAGAACCACACGCTGGTTCCTCTGAAGGAGGCGTTTGAGCAGGAGAAGGTCTCTCTGCAGCAGACTGTGGCTGAGAACCAGCGTCTGGTGGAGCAGAAGAGGCTGAAGGTCCAGAAGATCACAGCTGCCCTGGAGCTCAGTGAGAGAGAGGCTCAGAGAGAGACACAGCAGATGGTGAAGGTCTTCAGTGACATCATGGAGTCTGTGCAGAGATGTTTGGACCATCACACCAAAGTCATGGAACAAAGTCTTTCTAAACATAAGGAGCGCGCTCAGGCCTTGATCCAACAGCTGCAGCAGGAGATGTGTGAGCTGGAGAAGAGCAGCACTGAGGCCCAGCAGCTCTCACTCTCTACAGACCCCCTCCACTTTCTACAGCGCTGCCCTGCACTGCCCCTGCTGGCCTGAAGGACTGGAGCAGCGTGAGCTTTGAGCCGCAGACGTGTGAGGGCAGTGTGGCCCGCGCTCTGTCTGAGCTGGAGATAAGTCTCTCACGGGAGTTCAACAAAGTCTTTAAACAACTGCCTCCAAAGGACCAACTGAGGAGAGTTCAGCAGTTTGCTGTGGACGTCACTCTGGACCCAAACACTGCTTATCCTTATCTGGTTCTGTCTAAAGATCTCAAACAGGTTCATTGTGGTGATGTTTGGAAGAAGCTACCAGACTCTTCTCAGAGATTTACTAAATATGCTAATGTTTTAGGAAAACAGAGTTTCTCTTCAGGCAGGTTCTACTTTGAGGTTCAGGTCAAAGGGAAAACTATGTGGGATTTAGGAGTGGCCCGAGAGTCCGTCAAAAGGAAGGGAGAGATCAGTCTGAGCCCAAAGGACGGATACTGGATCATTGGGTTGAGAGACAGAGATGAGTACGAAGCTTTTACAAAGGCAGGGACCACCCTGTCTCCACAGAGGCCTCCTCAGAAGGTCGGGGTGTTTGTGGACTATGGAGCAGGTCTGGTCTCCTTTTATGACGTAGATTCTGCAGATCTCCTCTACTCCTTCACTAACTGCAGTTTCAGGGAGAGACTCTTTCCTTATTTCAGTCCTGAAGTCAATGAAGGAAGAACAAACTCAGCTCCTCTGATCATCTCAGATGTGGAGACAAAGTAATCGACAATAATAGTTTGTGAAGGTCTTAAATAAATATGAAACAATACTAAATTCATATTAACATCAGTCAAATCACCTTCAGGGCTTTGACCTGATGTAATTTCAGATCATCACAGGCTGAAAAATCCAATAAATTCATTATCTTTACCTTTTCATATTTCAGCTGCAATCATGTAAAGGTAAACATTTCAACATCTCTAATCTTGGCGTCTGACCAAATGAACTCTCAAAGTTAGTAACACAAGTAGACACAATGAATGTTGCTAAGCTTAATCTGCATATTCAGTCTGTTTCCTTCTGTTCCACCTGATGATGTCACGAGGTGGAGCTCCTCTGTGGTGTTAAAAATACTATACAGAGTTTAAAAATGTAAATATTAATAATAATAATAATCTCTTGGATTTGTATAGCGCTTTTCAAGACACCCAAAGCGCTTCACAGCTGATTATTCATTCACTCCATATTATGTATTATCCTCCCCTACATGTTCCATGTCCTAATGTGTAGAATGAGCCCAGACCTGTTCACCACAACTGCCTCTAAAATCCTGCACTGTCCAAAGTGCCGTCATGCACGAGCTTAATATAGAAGCTGCAGTTACGCCTAAGACCTGAGGTGGCAGTAGTGAGTATAAAATGACCAACTTGCATCCAGTACCTTTAAAGTCCGCGCAGCTTCACCCAACTCTTTCTGATCACTGTGTCCAAACTGCACATGATGGTTTCTGGGTCATGACAGCCTTATTTTGTTGCTTTGCACTGAATTACTTTTCTTTTACTTTGTACATTATTTTATTTATGGTTAAATATGAAATACTAATACTAGGTGTCTGTGTAAGTTCTCAGTCGTACAGGAGTTGTCAATCTTCAAAGAAGGTACTTGAGTCATCTTCTGTACTCGGTAGTTGAAGTCTCCAAACGTTTCGCCTCTCATCCAAAAGGCTTCGTCAGTGGACGAAATCCCGCGACAGATACACCTGTGATATATTTGTTTTTTGTAAAAAGTATTTTTTAAAGGTGAATTTCTGCATCTTCTCTGTGAAAAGTCTGAAGATTGGAAAGAGCCGGTGTTGTGTGAGTTCATAAAGGCGCATTCATATTGAACGTGATGAACGTCAGGGGCGAGTGATCTACATGTTTTCCAGTGGTGCGTGTTTTTTTGGTGGTGCGATGGATCCCAGTAGAGCGTGGCAATGAGGGCGATTTGAACGATAAGAACAGAATGAATGGGCGGCAGGGGCTTTTCATGCGTGTTTAGAGCAAAGTGGAAAAGTGATTCAGCAATTTTGCCTCCACCGCCCTCCTCGCTAAAGTTGACAAATCTGAACTTTTTGGCCAATTCGCTGCGCGTTTTCCAATCAGAAGACGGAGCTTTTTTGTCCCTTGAGCACAACATGTCTGTGTGTGAACCACAGCACTCACATCCCCGACCTCTCCTACTCGAGATACTTTATACACTGTTTACGCACACGCTTTGTTAAATGTATGTAAACCAGATAAACAGTATTGGACTTATTTAGTGACATGGCTGGATGCTCTTGTGGAAAATACAAACACAAAGCTGTATTGGACAAACAGAGCCAATCAGAGGCTTTTTATGTGATGGGGCTGAGGGCTGCTTTTTACTGTAATCTTCCCCAGGGAGAGCTCACAGACACCGGGGGCAGCGGTTAGCCATGCCGGGCTGCCTTTGAGGCTCCGAGCCGGGCGGGAGGCTGTAGAGCGGGGCAGTGTGTGGCTGAGTGTCCACTGAAAGGAGCAGGGGAATCGTGGACATATGAGTTCCACATGTAGGGAGCTGGAACAGTCAAAGTCTGCATCATAAATAACGGCTACAGAACGTTTCTAGTGCTAGATCAACGAGCATTAAATAGTAACCTCAACAAAATAAGACACAACCTGGCCCAGAGTGTGTGGAAACAATATGTTTGCCACTGAACTGTGTAGGCGGGTGATTGACATGACGTGCATATTTTTGTGTCCGAGTGTTATATTTCTTTTAAAAATAATTTGACCTTTTCATTAAATGTATCACTTTATTCTACAAAACCTATTTAGTTTAAACACATTTTCATTATATTTAAATAATAAATATTTATGTTTTCACACCTCAAACCCCTAAAATGTCAGGTGGTGCAACCGTCCGAGCAAATGATTAGACTAATAAAGCTTCTGAAAATTGTATTTTCAGGGTAACAATTAAAAAATAAAACATCATGGCATAATTGTATGTTAAATATCTTTCAAATAAGCCGTCATTTGTGAATATTAATAGTTTTAAAGCTTTTGAGATCACTAAAATACTTTTGTCCGACAATTTGTAATCTTAAAATATCAGGGTGGCACAACCGTAAGAACAGGGCTGGTATTTTTAAATAAAGAATAGTATCAGCAAACAGGATATGACATCAGCCAGAAGAACAATTATTTATGGCTGAGTGAAAAGGTTTGAAATCTCTTTCAAGAATTCAGAAAAAATAGCTTTTTTCCGACTAATAGGTAAACTGTCACACTTTTGGTGTCAGGTGGTACAACCAATGTAAATATTGGAAAATATTATTTTATTATAAAAGTCTTAATTTGTTTTAAAAGTAAATGTTTACCCATGCTAACAAATGCTAAAGCTAATGTAAGAGTCCACATAAAAGACAATTTAATTTGAAATTAGTTGCTAATGTCAGGTGGTGCAACTGCAAAAAATGTCAAATTAGCATCTAAAAACTATAGGGATGCACTGAACCAATACTGGTATAAGTTATCAGAGTCAATACTAGAAAAAAAAATCAGATATTGGTTTAAAATATCCGATACTGAACCGATAACTGTTTTGGGCTGACACCGAGCACTCAGTCCATGGTCCTCCTGTTTTATTGCTGATTACAGCATCAGTCAGTTACAAATGAATGTTTACAGATGAAATGTTCAGAGGAGAAAGACTGTCTAAGATATACTTGGCAAAGATTTGACTTTGTACACATTTTTGGAGACTATTTAAATTTTAGAAAAAAACTTGGTTGCGCCACCTGACACTTTTTATACAGAGAAGCTACAAATACATAAACAAATACATTTAAATACTTTTAAATGTTATTTAACAAACATAACTTGTTTAAACACAAAATTATTGACTCAAAAATATGCACGCCATCAGTTTTGAAAAAACTTTTTGAAAATATATTTTTGACCCCTTATACGTCATTGACCCAGGCGCAGTAGATGGAGGTGAATTTACTGTGGCGAACAGGGGCGATAAACAGCAGGCTTTAGATGGAATTTCTTCACTTCCATGGCGTTCAGTGTGAATGTGCCTTGGGAGATGTTATAATAAAGAGAATGTCTCTGTACATAGTGTTAACAATTGTCTTTTTGCTCCGAGGCTTTGAGAGCGACTCACTTTACATTCTCTGCTTTTGCTTCACGTGTGACAGAACTGACCCTAAAGCCGATGGAACTGAAAACAAACTTTTTATTAATGGAACAATCTGTGTAAATGTTAATGATTGTGTTTGGGAGACAAAAGATCAATAAAGTCTTAAAAATATTAAGTTCATGAAAAAATGTGGAGTCTTTTTGACTGAGATGTCATTGTGATAGTATGAGAGTACAATCAACTTAAATCAATGCAGGAAAGTTAGCCCAGTAAAATTATGAAGAACTTTATTATGTGGATTAGGCATTTTGTTTTGGGTGAAAACTGAAGCAAATTGGCCCAAATGTCAAATTGATGATAAACACATTAGACAATAAAAAACATATCTTAAGATTTTGTTCAAACGTTTAGAATTGAAGCTAAAGGCTCGTGTTCAAAAAATATGACATAATGACAAAATGAAGACAAAGACAAACTCTTCTATCGGGCAATGAGCCGGTGACAGTCCGAGGTGTTAGAGGCCGGTCTGAACAGAGGAGTCTTTAACCTGACTCACAAAACGGCAGGTCAGAGAGAAAACAGACTGTTCCAAAGCAAAGGAGCCACTGTGTCTAAGACTGTCTGATCAGAGAAGAACTCTGCTCCGCTCAGGAGAAATGAAGGGTCGTGTTCAGAGACGACGGAGCCGAGCGGCAGCATGAACAAGAGAACAGTTCAGGACCGAGTGTAGACCCCTGTGGCACCCCAGAGTCATCCATCATCACAGCAAAAGTCCTGTCTGTTAAGGAGCTACAGGCCGTGGTGTTTTAATAAAAATGTTATTCATTCTTCATGAAATATCCAGGCCAAGTTTCCAACAAATCAAAGCCATGAAAAAGGAAGAGTGGTGTGTTTTTAGTGAGATGATGGTTATGGACCTGCCGAGCTCAGTGTGAGGGCAGGACAAACACGGAGAATAAAACAGAGACACTTTCTCACTGGTAACTTACTGTCCACAGGTCTGACATTAATCCTGTTATTTTATTTTCTGACCAGTCTGTAACAAGAACTGCTCCACTCAGAGTTTATTATTTCTGTCCCAGAAGGAGCGAAAGAGGGAGATGGACTAAATATAACGGCTCCACTGAAACACACGGGACAGAAGTCGACTCCAGACCAGGTGTGTTTATGACGAGGAAACAACTTTATAATATAAGAGAGAGAGTAAAGATCATTGCACAAATATAGAAGGTTTTGGGACTTTATTATTTCACTGTGTAATAACTATAAACATGGAGCAGTGCTTTAACAGGGCTTTATTGACACTGTGCTGAATCTGAATGTGATGACTTTGATTTAAAACAATATAATGGAGTCTTTTTATTTCCTCACTTTAACTCTTCCACAGCTCTAGTTTTTATACTTTTTACAGTTTGTGCCTAAATAGATCTGCCCTAAATGTACTTAAAACCTTTCATTGGATTCAAACTGGCATTAAATCTAAATTCCTAGGAAAATGATGACATTGCTCAACACTTTGTAAACCAACATTCTGCTCTAAAACATATTCAGTGCAGTTTGGGCTGAAATTCACCACATTTTTTTGGCTCAAAAGTTTCAGTTTTGACCAAGTCTCTTTCCTTTGTTTGATGAAATGTTTGCAAATCTTAAGAAATTAAATATTCAGCGATTTGTTTCTGCGTTTGTGGCATTAAATAGACTTGCTTCTGCCTGTATGAACTCTGGATTAGACCAACTGCTTTATTTGGCCTGTTTTTGAACTTTAGGAGTAAAATATATAAAGGAGAGTCTCCAAATGGAAAACACTGACTTGTCTTTAGAATGAAGTCTTATCTTTCATCCCTGACTTTATGGAGCTGTTTGTTGTGAGTTGAAATCAGCTGAGCCTCGACACTTCCTGGTTTAGAACTGGTCCGTCCTCCTCTCTGAGTCACATGTCTCTAAAGAAGAGGAAGTTACATTTAGGAAGAGCCTCAGTCTGTTTCCTCCGTCTGCGTCTCAGGACTCTCTGGTAAGAACTCTTCTACAGTTCTTTGTATAAACTCTGTATCACGGTCTGATTTCTGAGGTTTAATCTGTTTAAACTTGTTTCTAAAGACTTGACTGAAGCCAAACATGTCTCAGCCAGTTTGTGCGTCTGTTCCTCTGTAGCACACGGCCCTGTAACACTGCAACAGTCAAAGAAACTCTTTTATTCCATGGATCTGAGGAGGTTGGACTTTGTCAGGTTTAGTTACTGATTACACTCGGGCTGTTTGTGTTTGTGTGAGAGTCAAACTTACTCCACTTTGTTTGGAATAAGAGAAAATAAAACAAATGTTGAGAGCAGCAGAAACAGCTGCAGAGAAGTGTCTCAATAATGTCAAAGTCAGTTTAAAAGCTGCAGACAAACCAATCCTCCAGATGTAAGTCGTCCGGACTAAATCATTCAATGTTTAAGGATCAGTGACAGTGAGATTTATTCGTCCTGAAGCCACAGCAGCTCTAGTTATGAAGAAAAAAGCTTGAGATGGTTCAGATTGATACATTTATGTGACTTTAGTGAAGTTAAAATATTACAGGTTTAAAGTGTTAAAATGTCATTGGGTCTAATGAAGCACCTGTGTAATTACAATGTAATAAGGACTAACAAGTACATGTCCAGTGTAGTAGGCTATGCTAAAGAATAACACAGGAATGAAAATGCAATGTAAATGTATAGGCTAGTGACCAGGAGATCTAACTCGGCTCCAGGAGGGAGTGGACAGGAGACTAGATTTAAGGTGTAAGACGTCCCATGTATTTGGAAAAGTAAAGGACAAAAACAATAGTGCAAATATATACTGTCGTGGCGCTTGGGGCAGAGTGCAGAGGATCGAGGCCGAAGGTTTGTTGTTGACCAGCTGCTTGAACAGTGCGATGTGCTCTGTTTACAAGACGTTTCTAACTAAACAGGATCTGGGGGACTAAATTCACTTAACGCTAACTTTAGTGGGGCCGGGGGTCCTGCGTGGATATTGGTGATGTCATAATACGAGGACGCATTCCTGGTGGAGTCGCTGTTCTTTGGAATAAAAAACTTGACGCTTATGCCAATGTCATCAGACTCAAAGCAGACTGGTGTATAGCATTACACTTAACACTGAAGGACAAGGAATGTGTTATTTTAAATGTGTACACCCCCTATGAGTGTCAGCAGAATGAAACAGAATATCTAAACAGACTTGCTTTTATTAATCTTTTTATGCAGAATAAAACGTTTTCTAATGTATTGTTGTTGGTGACATGAATTCTGATATTACAGACAGTAAATCATTATTTGCAGGCCATCTGAACCAATTTTGTGAGGGTTGATATTATCTACTAAAGCTCTCTTTTCAGCCGATAGCTTTACATACATAAGTGAGGCGTGGCATACGACCTCTTGGTTGGACCACTGCATAGCTACAGCAGATGCCCATGCGTCTCTGGTGAATATAAAAATGTACTATGAATTTGCAACTGCTGACCACATTCCACTTGGGATGCAAATAAATGCCATTTTCTGCCCCTGACAGAAAGTTACAAAATTGAAAGTGGTACATCCTACATTGATTGGAGTTGTCGTTCTAGTGAGGATATACTATTGTACACTATGAACACTGACACTCTTTCGAGTAATATCTGCCAAAAGAGGCTATGATGTGTAGTGATGGCAACTGCAATAATTCTGATCACAAATCTGTCATCAGTTCCATGTATGAGGATATTGTTAAAGTGTTGTACGAGTCATGTAAACCCCTTCAAAGATCAAAATCTAAAAGAGGGTAAGGCCAGGGTGGAACGACCATGTGGCTGATGTTTATACTAGAGCTCGGGAGGCTTCTACAGAATGGATACTGGCGGGAAAACCTCGATATGGGCCTGTTTTGAACATAAAAGGCTAACTAATGCCCAGTATAAATATGCTGTGCGTTATATCAGTAAAAATGAGAGGGCGCTGAGAGCTGATTCTATGGCCAGGAAACTCTCCCGTAACAATACATACGACTTTTGGAAGGAAGTGAAAGGTATAACTTCGAATAAAACATCTCTGCCTTGTGTGGTGGATGGTGCCTCTGGTACTGAGAACATTTTAGAACTATGGCGGCAGCATTACCGCAGTTTGTTTAATTGTGTTCCGAGTGAACTCTATACTGTAAATGATGTTGACAATGTTGATGTAATTACAACAAATGAGGTCTTTAAGGCAATAACCACTTTGTCTAATAACAAAAGTACAGGATTGGATGGAATCTCTGCTGAGTGTGAGGCTGGCCCCACTGCTTTCTATCTGTTTCACAGCTTTTCTTGTGCATGGTTTCATACCAGACTATGTTAACTGTGTTATTGGTTCCAGTCATTAAAAACAGCCTTGGCTAGTATAGTGTCCAAAATCATTGAAACTGTCCTTTTGGACAGGATTCTAAAGCTTGTGAGATCTACGGATAATCAGTTTGGATTTAAGACCAGGTTAGGCACTGACATGTGTATATGCTCTTAAAGAGACAACTGCTAAATATAGAAGACAAAATTCATCTGTTTTTATGTGCTGTTTGGATGCTTCAAAAGCATTTGACAGGGTTAATCATAGAAAACTATTCTTGAAATTAGCCCAAAAGGTGAACCCAGTTATGTTGTGCGTTTTTAGCATACTGGTACTCACAGCAAACAGTGCAACAGGGGGGTGTTCTGTCCCCAGTGTTATTTAACCTGTCTAAATAGCAGGTTAATTCCTCGTGACTACATGACTGTCTCCCATGCTAACACCATGTTAGCTAACAACAGCACAGCACATTGGCACGGCAGCCACCAGCAATAGAAAAAACAATCTTTCACTCACCCGTCTGAAGTAACCTTTGCCTTCTGCTCAGCAAACTCGTGGTAAATCCATTTTCCAGCGTAACCTCCGTGAGACACAGGGGAAGCTTAGAGTCCTGAAGCCACACACACACAATGACACGCCCCCACGGCGTGCGCTATTTCTCTGACAAAACAAGACTTTTTCAACCTGAAAACTGATCGACAATAGGCTTATGTATAAAACAGCCTTTTTAGCGTGGCATTTGTTTGCTAAAGCATGTGTCAACAACACAACTGAAAGCAGCTCTGCTTCTCCTCCTCCGTGGTGTTTACTCAGTATGTAAATACACACAGACAAAGTCACGCCCCTACTGCACGCTCCGAAATAAACCCTAAACTAGTCGGTTTGAACCTAAAAGTTTACGCTTTTAATATACTAATACTGCTAGCTTAAACATGGAGAGGCTACTTCGTGACTTCAACTGAACGATTCTGCAAAAAGTGAAAATCACCAATTTCCCCCAAAAAAAACGTTGTTTGCGTTTTTCTCGAGACACGGGCTGCCGACATGTGTCCCTGGTTCCCACGGCGGGTCACATATGTGTGGGGAGAGTTCATGGGCTACGAGGAGCCCCCTACTGGCCCGGCAGGAGAGGTGCGATTAGATTCTTCAGCAGTATCATCAATCATGTGAAAGGGTGATTTTTGTTTCTGATAAAAATGATGGAGCATTAAATCTACTAAGATTCCCTGATGGAGATCCTGTCCTGGCCCGAGTGCTGAGTGTAGCACCGTGTGTCTCTCTCCTCCGAGAGGAGTCAGCTCCTCCTCTAACGGGGTTAAGGTCTGGGTTTATTTTCACCATGGCTCAATAACTTTGCACATTTCTTCAGTTAGCTCCTTCCCTCGCTCCTTTCTCTGCTTCACTTGTAGCTGACGCTCATTGTGGAACAATGACATGAACAGAAGTTTAAACTTGTCCCAAATGTTTTTCAGAAATGGCGTCTTGGACACAGAGCAGCTCTGAGGAGCAGTTCCTGTGCTCCATCTGTCTGGAGGTGTTCTCTGAGCCCGTCTCCACTCCATGTGGACACAACTTCTGCAAACGCTGCATCTCTCAGACCTGGGACACTAAAGCCGTCTGTAAATGTCCACTGTGTAACAGGAGCTTCTCCATCAGACCTGAGCTCTGCGTCAACACCTTACTCTCTGAGATGGTCTCACAGCTCAAACTGGAGAAGAGCAGCAGATCTATGGATGAACTAATTCATCTAAAAGAAGTCCAGTGTGACGTCTGCTCTGAGCCCAAACTGAAGGCAGTGAAGTCCTGCCTGGTCTGTCTGTCCTCGTTCTGTGAGAGCCACCTCCAGCCTCATCTGAGCGCGCCCAGACTGAAGAGACACCAGCTGATGGAGCCTGTGGACGACCTGGAGGACAGGATGTGTCCCACACACGACCAGCCGCTCATGATCTACTGCAGCACTGATCAGAAGACCATCTGTGTGGTATGTTCTGTTCGGGAGCACAAGAACCACACAATTGTTTCTCTTGAGGAAGCCTTGGAGCAGACTGTGGCTGAGAACCAGCGTCTGGTGGAGCAGAGGAGGCTGAAGGTCCAGGAGATCACAGCTGCCCTGGAACTCAGTGAGAGAGAGGCTCAGAGAGAGACACAGCAGATGGTGAAGGTCTTCAGTGACATCATGGAGTCTGTGCAGAGATGTTTGGACCATCACACCAAAGTCATGGAACAAAGTCTTTCTAAACATAAGGAGCGCGCTCAGGCCTTGATCCAACAGCTGCAGCAGGAGATGTGTGAGCTGGAGAAGAGCAGCACTGAGGCCCAGCAGCTCTCACTCTCTACAGACCCCCTCCACTTTCTACAGCGCTGCCCTGCACTGCCCCCTGCTGGCCTGAAGGACTGGAGCAGCGTGAGCTTTGAGCCGCAGACGTGTGAGGGCAGTGTGACCCGCGCTCTGTCTGAGCTGGAGACAAGTCTCTCACAGAAGTTCAACAAAGTCTTTACACAACTGCCTCCAAAGGACCAACTGAGGAGAGTTCAGCAGTTTGCTGTGGACGTCACTCTGGACCCAGACACTGCTAATCCTGATCTGGTTCTGTCTAAAGATCTCAAACAGGTTCATCACACTGATGTTTGGAGGAAGGAGCTCCCAGATTCTCCTCAGAGGTTTACATATTATGCTATAGTTTTAGGAAACAGAGTTTCTCTTCAGGCAGGTTCTACTTTGAGGTTCAGGTCAAAGGGAAAACTGAGTGGTCTTTAGGAGTGGCCCGAGAGTCCGTCAACAGGAAGGGACAGATCAGTGTGAGCCCAGAGGACGGATTCTGGACCATTATCTTGGAAGACCGAGATCAGTACAGCGCTCGTACTGACCCTCCTGTCCCCTTGTCTCCACAGAGGCCTCCTCAGAAGGTCGGGGTGTTTGTGGACTATGGAGCAGGTCTGGTCTCCTTTTATGACGTAGATTCTGCAGATCTCCTCTACTCCTTCACTAACTGCAGCTTCAGGGAGAAACTCTTTCCATTTTTTGAACCCTGTCCCAATGAAGGAGGAACAAACTCTGCTCCTCTGATCATCTCAGCTGTGGAGAAGGATCTGGAGGAGACTGACCTCAGTGACCTGTGACGCCTTCAGTGACTCAGGAAGAACTCGTTTCCTGTCGTCATTGAGGACGATCACCTGATCATTTTTGTACGTTTTTGTTGTGAACGTCTTTTCCACCATTGAACGATCTTGTTTCTCTGGACTGGAGTCTGTTTGACATTTGGACTTTTGTGTTTTCACCAGATGCCCTCCCTGATGTGACTCACTGGTGTCTGCAACAATGATTGAACCTCTTAGTTTTTCTTGTAGAGTCAAATCCTTTTGCTGCTTAGAGTTTATTGTGAGACTTTGTATAAAAATGACGGTGTTTCAGAGGAATCACGTGTGGATCAAATGTACAGAAACCAAATGAGTCCTAAAGTGAGATCAGTGACACATTTATTACAGAAGAATCATCTGTTGATCAAAATATAACGTGACTGTTTGCATCGCTGTTCTGTGTGTAATAAAACTGACAAAGACCATCTGGATTTGGACATTTATTCAGAAATATCTTTGGCCAAACGACTCGATAAAGTCGTCATATAACAGGCTTTGAGATTCTCAGAGGTCGTTAAACTCACTATGAACTTTAGGAAAGAGCTCGATGTAACTACTTATATGGCCGATTCACTCAGGATCAAACCGTGTTACATTCTATAACAGAAACGCTTCACACTTATTATTTCATTCACTTATGATCTTTTTGTTTTCTCTCTCATCCATATCTCACACCTCCTCATCACACACACCACACATCCAAACACCTCATCAGTTTAATACCTTACCCTTGTGACAAAAACAGCTTTATTTCTATTTATTCCTGTAAACATGTGCAGCTCCAACACTGAATCAATGACTGAAAGATTGTCTAACGCTTCCTTTTCTACAGGAGAACTCTCTCAGAAGAAAGTGCAAACTACAGGATGAGTTGCATGAGATACTGAGCCTCTCAGTGAAGCACATTGACAAAACTTAGGTCCAAAACAACCTTTCCCGCTCTGCTGTCTAAATAATAGTAATACATTTGATTTAAAAGTGCCTTTGAAAACACCCAAGGACACTGTACAATGGACACATTAAAACAGGTAGAACTAAATAAAACAGTTTAACACTGGAGAGAGACGGGCCAATATTAGGCTATAGTAAAACCCGACTGGACTGGCATGTGGTGAGGCTGGCGTGTATTGGCAGTAGTGTAATTGGGCTATAAAACCAGGACTGGACTTGGACTGGACTCAAACCCTCTGAGACCAGCTAAAACCAGGACTGGACTTGGACTGGACTCAAACCCTCTGAGACCAGCTAAAACCAGGACTGGACTTGGACTGGACTCAAACCCTCTGAGACCAGCTAAAACCAGGACTGGATCTGGACCGGACTCAAACACTCGGGCCAGATCTTGTGCCTGGTGCACGGAGGCTGGGTTTATACAGGTTTATACAGGTTTATACAGGTTTACTGTATAAACCTGTGTCTGTGTGAAATATAAATCTGTTTTTTTAAAGTAAATGAAGTTTGTATTTGTCATGTTTATTTGAATACTGACCCTCACCCTGACACCTCTGCATTTCACTCATTATTTTTTCTAAACATCTTATTTCCTCCTCATTAATAATTACCCGTGAGCGTCGTTATCACGGCCGTCTGACTGTAAAAACGTGGACTTGGGTGGGATCACGCCTTTATGAACCGGGACATAAACTTATATTGTTACTGCGTTTCTCTGACTCGATTAAAGCTTTTAATCTCCAGCTTCATCCAGATAAAGTCACATCGTCTGCGGAGACTTGGAGCTGACAGATCGTTCTTAGAAAAGTCCAAACTCCACATCAGGTGAGACAAAGTGTTTCTGTTTCTTCATCCACTGTTACAGACTCTGGTTTACCCAAATCTAAAAGCTTCAGACTGGAGTTTACAGACTACAGGCCAGAGAGACGCCTCATTTGAAAGCTAAGACCGACAAAAGTCATCAGAACTAATCTTTTTTTTTGTTTTTTTTAGACAAATGGGAAATTGACGTCTCTCTAGCTCCCGATGCCAACGTCTGGACCCAGATATGTAATAACATCTATTTTATGTCTAATAATCCCAACATTCAACTCATACAGTACAACATCATTCACAGAACTCACTACACCGGCCACAGACTTTCCAAAATGAGTTTCACATCCAACATCTGCACCAGCTGCTCACAAAACACTCCAGACACATCCACGCCTTCTGGCACTGCTCACCAGTACAAACATTTTGGAAAATTGTTATAAAGTTCCTTTCCTCCTTTTTTGGCTGCCGCATCCCGCTGACTCCCTCGCTCTGTGTCCTTGGTGACATACCTGCAACCAACCTAACCAGAGCAAACAATAAAATCCTCCTTACAGCCATAACCATCGCCAAGAAAACCATCCTCATGAACTGTCAAAGCAGTTGATTTCCACATCACACTGGAAACATCTACTACTTCAGCACTTTAGCCTTGATTTCTCCTCCTCCGACTCTGATACAGAATCCCTCCCCACCCGGTCCTCCTTCTCAGACTTCATACAGAACCACAGAACAATATATCATTAATCAACATTAATACATTCTATTTGTTTATTTATTTTTCATTGTACATATATTGACCCTATTTTGAATCTAACAGCTTCCCCAATCTTTTGTTTCCGCCTGTGACTGCGATGGTTGAATGATGTGTGTATGATATGTGTATGACCTTCTATATACATTCTAAAAGGCAAAAGGAAATAAATACATTTAAAAAAGGCCTCACAGAGAACAGAAAAACAAGTAACAGTGGATACATATACATATAATAATGGCAATAACAATGTTCTTGATTTGACCAAAAGTGAAGCTAAAATGCACAAACCCCACAGCACATTATCCCTCAGCTTTTAATCCACCACAAAACTCTCACATCACACAACACATTGATATAACACACCATTAAGTGAGCTGGTAATAAGACACTTTTTCTTTTAATGCATCAAACCCGAACAGACATTTACATGTTAATCAAGAGGATTCATGTGTTGTCAGTCTATTGTCAGTCTATTGTCAGTGCCCAACGGCCTATTGGACTGTATCACATTTGACAGACTATAATATTGCTTACATGCATGTGTGCCTACTGTATATATATATGCATGCATGTGTGCCTACTGTAATATATATGCATGTGTATGTATGTATGTATGTATGTATGTATGTGTGTACGTCATCATTGAAATTATAACCAAATCTATAACAATGATAATAATAATAATGATAATAGTAATAATAATAATGATAATAATGATTTGCACTACCATTGCTGCCTAAGCGTAAACAACTCTTCCACCATCTCATTCATCGGCAGAAACACTTACCTTCATGACTCTTCATTATCTCTTCTGTTGTTCTACCATTTCTCTCTCTCTCTATTATTATTATTATTATTATTTTATTATTATTATTATTACATATATTATCTTAAATCTACTCGTCCACTCTTTCATGTATTTGATGTTTTTGGTTTCTGTAACTTGGCAGTTTACCTACAGTCTGTATCTCTGTATTTGTTCCCTTTAACATTTCTTTACAGTTGTCTTGTCCATGTTGCCTCAAAATGTCAAACCCACAAGCCACGTATCTGCCCATACTGTAAGAACTGCATTACCTAGGACTCCCAAACATAATATGGAATATGTTATGCAGAATTACACTACACACACCTCACTACACCCCACGCCTCCACATGTCTTGTCAACTCAATGTTTGTTTTGTAATGTCATGTTATATGTATGTAAACGCAAATAATAATAAATAATAATAATCTTTTTCGTCACATTTTCGTCCCTTTTTCCCTCACGGTTTTGACTCTTTAGTTGCATTTTCATTTTCTTTTGTGTCTCATTTCTGTCGCTACTTTGACGCTTTTTCCAGAACATTTTAGATTTGGGTAAAACTGGAGAAAATCTGCTGTGTTCAGGCGGTTAAGAGGTTCAGTAAAGTATGGGAGGTAGTTAGTGTCTTTGTGTTTCTTTAAAGTGTTTATGGGTTATTCTTATACATTTACTTTTTTGACCTGTTTCTGAACTTTAGGAGTAAAATATATAAAGGAGAGTCTCCAAATGGAAAACACTGACTTGTCTTTAGAATGAAGTCTTATCTTCATCCCTGACTTTATGGAGCTGTTTGTTGTGAGTTGAAATCAGCTGAGCCTCGACACTTCCTGGTTTAGAACTGGTCCGTCCTCCTCTCTGAGTCACATGTCTCTAAAGAAGAGGAAGTTACATTTAGGGAAGAGCCTCAGTCTGTTTCCTCCGTCTGCGTCTCAGGACTCTCTGGTAAGAACTCTTCTACAGTTCTTTGTATAAACTCTGTATCACGGTCTGATTTCTGAGGTTTAATCTGTTTAAACTTGTTTCTAAAGACTTGACTGAAGCCAAACATGTCTCAGCCAGTTTGTGCGTCTGTTCCTCTGTAGCACACGGCCCTGTAACACTGCAACAGTCAAAGAAACTCTTTTATTCCATGGATCTGAGGAGGTTGGACTTTGTCAGGTTTAGTTACTGATTACACTCGGCTGTTTGTGTTTGTGTGAGAGTCAAACTTACTCCACTTTGTTTGGAATAAGAGAAAATAAACAAATGTTGAGAGCAGCAGAAACAGCTGCAGAGAAGTGTCTCAATAATGTCAAAGTCAGTTTAAAAGCTGCAGACAAACCAATCCTCCAGATGTAAGTCGTCCGGACTAAATCATTCAATGTTTAAGGATCCAGTGACAGTGAGATTTCTTCGTCCTGAAGCCACAGCAGCTCTAGTTATGAAGAAAAAAGCTTGAGATGGTTCAGATTGATACATTTATGTGACTTTAGTGAAGTTAAAATATTACAGGTTTAAAGTGTTAAAATGTCATTGGGGTCTAATGTAGCACCTGTGTAATTACAATGTAATAAGGACTAACAATACATGTCCAGTGTAGTAGGCTATGCTAAAAGAATAACACAGGAATGAAATGCAATGTAATGTATAGGCTAGTGACCAGGAGATCTAACTCTGCTCCAGGAGGGAGTGGACAGGAGACTAGATTTAACTTGTTCAGGACCGTTGTCCCTGATCAGGGACTGACTCCAGTTCCATTTACTTTCATACAGGATTAGGAAAATTATATTTCGACCAATATAGACATGAGGCACAGATGTTTAAACAGGCACTTCTCCCCAAAACATCTATCCCAGTCATGGAACCATCACTTAAATCAAAACATTAATTAAGGACAGAATAATACAACAAATATGCAAATCGAGCATTAAATGAAGCATTTCTGATCCATATTACATTATTTGTGGTCCAATCATCGGCTGACTGGATTTTTTTGGTCCAAAATAATCAAGTAAAATATAATTCAACAAAAACTTCAACAAAACTCTCTTTTGGGAGAATTTGTCTCATTATTATGAATCTTCACTGTAAGAAATGACCTAAAATTACTCCACAAATGAGAAAATCTTCTTGTGAACAACGTTTAGACAATTCCAGTTCTGTTCCCTTTTTCCTAATACTATTCTCTTTAAAATGAGCCATTTCCCAAGAAATCCACTGATATTTGTGCTGGAAGTGCTCAGTGCCAGAAGCACATGTTAGCCACATGTTAGCCACATTAGCATTTAGGCACAACGTGTTGAAAATGTCCACAGGGCCATTGATTTCACAGTGGACAGTGGTACATCTGAGTAGAGCTCCATTGTCTCTGTCCACAATATGCCATAGTCCATATCAACAGTGAATGAAGACGTGTAAAGGGCTCTTTTCTGAATAAACAAGGCGGCCATTTTGCTACGGGGGAAGGGTGTGACTGACGCACCTTTGTGCACTTAGATAAATATGGGAACAAATGACCCACTTTATTTTGCTTTGATTTAGTCCATTTGTGGAGGTTTGTTGTTACTGTTGCACTTTGTTTGACACATTTGTGAAAATATTTTTGCTGTTCTAACATTTGTCACTTTGGAGAGGTTTGTGCACAATGCTAATAACATATAGCACCAACACATTGAAAAGTTTACAAATCCAACATACTTGGACCTAGACTTCTGAAATGTTGCACATTCTGAGCACCAGTGAGGTTACAACTGTACTCAGTTTGGAGTGTGTGCTATGAAGTATATTTTCAGGAAAGACATTTCAGTTATGTGTATTTTCGATATATAAAAAAGCATATTTTTATTCATTTTAGAACTGCAGAACCTTTTTACATGTTTTTGTCACAATTCCTTCTACATTTACATAAAAGCTATTTTTGGTTCTGAAATTCCAATGATGGTCACATAAGTAATTGGACAAAGTATGTTGTTTTTAAATAGTAATTTAAACATGGAGAGGTACTGTTAATTTAGCCAGGGAGAGACATCAGGTGGTTTACAGGTTTAAGACGTCCATGTAATTTGGAAAAAGTAAAGGACAAAAACAATAGTGCAATATATAAGTGAAACCAATAGTATCAATCAATGCTTTATAAAAACAGCTTCAGTCAAGTCAAACAGCAACAACTATAAGCAAAAATGCAAAATGAAAAGTACATTGAAATCAACAGTCACGATCGGAGTCCCAGCAACCCCACGTTGGAAGAACCCAAAGTAGGAACCCCCAAAAGTGTGGGCAGTGGACAAGTGAGTGGGGAGAGTTCATGGGCTACGAGGAGCCCCCTACTGGCCCGGCAGAAGAGGTGCGATCGATTCTTCAAGCAGATCATCAATTCATGTGAAAGGGTGTTTGTTTTTCTGATAAAAATGATGAGCATTAAATCTACCTAAGATTCCTGGAGAGATCTGTCCTGGCCGAGTGCTGAGTGTACCACCGTGTGTCTCTCTCGCTCCGAGAAGGAGTCAGCTCCTCCTCTAGCGGTTTAAGGTCTGGTTTATTTTCACCATGGCTCAATAACTTGCCATTTCTTCAGTTAGCTCTTCCTCGCCTTTTCTCATGCTTCACTTGTAGCTGACGCTCCTTGTGGAAAACAATACATGAACAAAGTTAAACTTGTCCAAATGTTCAGAAATGGTCGTCTTGGACACAGAGCAGCTCTGAGGAGCAGTTCCTGTGCTCCATCTGTCTGAGGGTTCTCTGAGCCCGTCTCCACTCATGTGACACAACTCTGCAACGCTGCATCTCTCAGAACTGGACACTAAAGCCCGTCTGTAAATGTCCACTGTGTAACAGGAGCTCATCCATCAACCTGAGCTCTCGCAACACATTCTCATCTGAGATGTCTCACAGCCAAAACTGGAAAGAGCAGCAGATCTACATGATGACTAATCTATCTATAAAGAAGTTCCAGTGTGAACGTCTGCTCTCGAGCCAAACTGAACGGCATGTGAAGTCCTGCCTGGTCTGTCTGTCCTCTTCTGGTGAGAGCCACTCCGCCTCATCTGAGCGCCGCCCCAGATGAAGAGACCGCCAGCTGATGAGCCTGTGGACGACCTGGAGGACAGGATGTGTCCCACACACACGACCAGCACTTCAATCCTACTGACAGCACTGATCAAAGACAATGCATGATGTTGTTCTGTCCTGGAGAAAGACCACACGTGGGTCCCTGAAGGAGGCGTTTGAGCAGGAGAAAGGTCTCTCTGCAGCAGGAACTGTGCGGAGAACCAGCGTCTGTGGAGCTAAGGAGGCTGAAGGTCCAGAGATCCAGCTGCACCTGACTCAGTGAGAGAGTAGGCTCAGAGAGAGACACAGCAGATGGAAGGTCTCAGTGACATCATGGAGTCCTGTGCAGAAAGATGTTTGACCATCACACCAAAGTATGGAACAAATCCTTTCTAACATAAGGAGCGCGCTCAAGCGCCTTTGATCCAACAGCTGCAGCAAGGAGATGTGTAGAGCTGGAGAAAGCAGCACTGAGCCCACAGCCTCACTCTCCCTACAGACCCCCTCCACTTTCCTTAACAAGGCGCCTGCACTGCCCTGCTTGGCCCTGAAGGACTGAGCACGCGTGAGCTTTGAGCGCAGACGTGTGAGCGGCAGTGCGCCACGCTCTGTCTGTCGGAGACAAGTCTCTCACAGAAGCTCAAACAAAGTCTTTAAAAACGCCTCCAAGACAACTGAGGAGAGTTCAGCAGTTTGCTGTTGGACGTCACTCTGGACCCAGAAACACTGCTTTCCTGATCTGGTTCTGTCTGAAGATCCAAACAGGTTCATGAACACTGATGTGAAAGAAGAAGATCCCAGACCTCTCCTCACGAGGTTTACATATCATCTATGGTTTAGGAAAACAGAGTTCTCTTCAGCAGGTCTACTTTGGTTCAGCAAAGGGATGACTGGACTTTAGAGTGGCCCGAGAGTCCCGTCAACAGGATGGACAGATCACTGGGCCAAGAACGGACTCGGACCATTGATTGAGAAACACAGAGAAAGTACACGAGCTCGTACTGACTCTCCTGTCCCCCGTCTCCAGCAGAGGCTCCTCAGAAGTCGGGGTGTTGTGGACTATGGAGCAGGTCTGGTCTCCTTTTATGACGTAGATTCTGCAGAACTCCTCTACTCCTCACTAACTGCAGCTTCAGGGAGAAACCTTCCATTGTGAAACCTGGTTTCCAATAAGAGGAAGCAAACTCAGCTCCCTGATCATACTCAGCTGTTAAAGGATCGAGGAGACTGAGCTCAGTGACAGTGACCCATCTCAGTTGACTCAGGAAGAAACTCGTTTCCTGTCGTCATTGAGGAGATCCTGATCATTTTTGTACGTTCTTTGTGTGAACGTCTTTCCACATTCGACGATCTTGTTTTCTGGACTGGAGTCTGTTTGGAACCATTGGACTTTTGTTCGATTCGCCACTTCCTTTATCATGATTTTTAATTTAATGTTTTCACAGATGCCCTCCTGATGTGACTCACTGTTGTCTGCAACAATGATGAACCTCTTAGTTTGTTCTTGTAGAGTCAAATCTTTGTGCTGCTTAGAGTTATTGTGAGACCCTGGTATAAAAATGCGGTGTTTCAGAGGAATCACGTGTGATCAAGATGTAAGCAGAAACAAATGAGTTCCCAAAGTGAGATCAAGTGACAATTTTTTAAGAAGAAATCTGTTGATCAAAATAACGTGACTGTTTCATCGCTGTTCGTGTGGTAATAAAACTGACAAACACCATCTGGATTGGACATTTATTCAGCAAATATCTTTGCCAAACGACTGGAAATGTCGTCATATAAACAGCTTTGAGATTCTCCAGAGGTCGTTAAACTCACTATGAACTTTAGGAAAGAGTCATGTAAACTACTTATATGGCCGATCACTCAGGACAAACGTGTTCATTCTATAACAGAAAACGCTTCACACTATGTTTCATCACGTATGATCTTGTTTTCTCTCTCATCCATTTCTCACACCTCCTCATCACACACCCACACATCCAAACACCACGCACAACCCAACAATCAACATGTGCTCAGTTAAAAAAACAGCTTATTTAATTCTATTCTGTAACATGTGCAGCTTCCAACACTGAAATTTATGATGAAAGATTGCTAACTCTTCCTTTTCTAACAGAGAACCCTCTCAGAAGAAAGTGCAAACTACGGATAGTTCATGAGACACTGAGCTCTCAGTGAAGACATTGACAAAACTAGGTCCACAACCCTTTCCGCTCCTGCTGTCAAATAATGTAAAACATTTGATTTAAAAGTGCCTTGAAAAACACCCAGACACTGTACAGACACAATTAAAAACAGGTAAGAACTAAATAAAACGTACAACATGGAAAGAGACGGGCAATAATAGGCTAAGACCGACTGCTGGCAATGTGGTGAGGCTGGCGTGTATTGCAGCTAGTGTAATGGCTATAAAACCCAGACTGGACTTGACTGGACTCAAAACCCTCTGAGACAGCTAAACGCAGACTGGACTAGACTGGATCAAACGCTCTGAGACCAGCTAAAACCAGGACTGGACTTAGACGGACCAAAACCCTCTGAGCCAGCTAAAACCAGGAACTGGACTTGACTGGAGACCTAAACCCTCTGAGACAGCTAAACCAGGACTTGGACGTAGAACGGATCAACTCTCTGAGACCAACCTAAAAACCAGACTGGACTTGGACTGGACCAACCTCTGAGACCAGCTAAACCAGACTGACTTGGACTGGACTCAAACCCTAACCAGCTAAAAAACCAGGACTGGACTTGGACGGGACTCAAACCCTCTGAAACCAGCTAAAACCAGGACTGGATCTGACCGACTCAAACGTCGGGCAGATCTTCGTGCCTGGTGCAACGGAGGCTGGGTTTATACAGTTTATACAGTTATACAGTTTCTGTATAAACCAGTGTTGTGTGGAAATAATAATCTGTTTTTTAACGTATGAAGTGTATTTGTCATGTTATTTGAATACGACCCCCAACCTGACACTCTGCATTCACTCAATATTTTTCTAAACACTTAATTCCCCTCATTAATATTACCCGTGAGGTCGTTATCCACGCGTCTACTGGTAAAAACGTGACTTGGGT